>CAUYON010148057.1:0-25423 GCA_963573935.1 Arctocebus calabarensis | reverse complement strand
CAAGGCAGTTCAACCAAGTGCCAAGTCCAAAAGAAACCCAAACGGCTCACAGACAAGGCCCTTCCAGCCTGCAGTCCCACTGCTGCCCCACCCACAGCCGCTGACAGGATCAGACCGAATGAACAGATGCAACCACTTGCCCAATCTCTGCTGTTTTAGCCTTCCTCAGGGTGTCCAGAGGCCTCACGCTGTCTCCCTGTGTCCCCAAAGGGAAGTTTCTGGGCAGATCCTGTCTGGCAGAGATGCTTGAAGTCCTCTCTCCCCAGTCTCACCATGCCCAGCCACAAGGAAGCTGTTACTCGTCCGCCATCTTGCTCCGCCTCCCTCCGCGCATACTGATTTTAAGCCCAATAAGACTCATTTCAGATTTCTGACCTCCAGAACTGTTAAGAGAATAAATTCGTATTGTTTTAGCCACTAAATTTGTGGTCTTTGCTGCAGCAGTGATAAAAATCTAATGCGCAGAGTAGGTAAACATTAGAGGGTAACAAGAGAGGTCATGTCTTCCCAAACCATCTTGGAAACCTTCCAGGGTCCAAAAGCCCTGCCTGAAGGCTGCATAAGTAGCTGGCCCCCAGTGCTCAGCCTAGAACTTAGCACCTACCAAAGGCTTTTACCATAGCAGAGTGCTCTGTCCCAAATAGCGTAGAGGAGAGTGTGAAGGCAAAGACAGATTAAAGGTTATTGTAACAGGCCAGGTATGAAGTGGTGGCTGTGGCAACAGACTAGCAGCAATTAAAGAAGACATGACTATCAGGGTTCCCTCACCCCCACCACCAGGCCTTAGCTCTCCTGATCCTCCCTCTGTTCCTATAACTCAAGCTCATTGAGAGTTTGAGGCCCTCTGCCTGGAATATCTTTCTCATGATAGTACTTGGACTTTCAGACCTCACCTTAAATAGCACCTCAGGGAGCTCGTCTCTGCCCATCCCATCTACAGCAGCCACCCAGGCAACATTATAGCACTTGCTTTAATTCTCTACTTAGCATTTATCAATATCTGATCTTTTTGTTTAGATGTATATATCTTTATTTATTTTCTAACTTTCCAGCCAGAATATAAGCTCCAAGAGAGCTAGTACCTTGTCCGTCTTGTTCACACGTCCCTCCAGGACCTAGATCAGTACCTGGCACACAGGAGGTGCTCAATAAATACATGTGGAATAAATGGTCTTAGTTACTCACTGGATATAGGGGGAAACTTAAGGATGACTCCAAAGTTAGCCCTTAGTGACCCAGAGATGGTAGTGCCATGGACAGAGATAGGAGAACAACCAGACAACAATAGAAGAAAAACAAAAATTGGGGATATAAAGCCAAGGATAGTTTGGTTTTTAAGGTGTCAGGCATGTAGTAATAGCAGGAAGTTCTGCAGACATTTGAACTCGTCAACTACAAATTCAGCTTGGTTTTTCACCTTCTTCCTAACCTGGCTTCCGCTCTCTTCCTCTGCCTACTTCACTTGGTGACACCACCACTTGAGCAGCTGTCTGAGCCAGAAAGTTAGAAACCATCCTGGCCTCCCTTCTCTCACTCACTCCAGCACCCAATCAGGTCAATTTTTTGAATTACCAAACTTAAGTAAGGGGTACATTTTTTCTTGTACAAAAACCCAAATATCCTAGATATGCTGCCCTTTCCTTGATACATAGTATTGGTAGGCTATCTCACAATTGGTTTTGAAAAAATAACACTAGTTCAGTTCCTTCAAGGTAAAGATAACATTTTTAACAATGAGTAAGACTACTCATGAATAACTACTTTTCAAAAGGAATTTCTATAAAAGTGAAATTTGAAGATAGATATTTGAAAATGTTTCATTCATTTTGCGATTTTATTGCCAAAAAAAAAAAAGGAAGTCACGTATACAAACATTTATCAGAATACTTTAAAAACTTGGTATTCACAATTTACGAAACTATTTAAAATTTTTGTAAAACAGAGGTTCAGCTGCTACTGAAACTATTTGTTAACACGACAAAAATGACATACTCCTTCCAAGTAGCTTGCAAAAACAACTGTTTGATATGAGGGATAAAAGATGTTTACTAACTTGAATTTCACCGAAAGTGTTTGCATAATTACTAGACAGAACTGAGAACTGAGTCTCGTGATTTAGTAAGTGCGCTGCTATTTGGAGCCACGTCGCTTTATGAGGCCTTTTCCAGCGACGTCAGCCATTAAAACCAAGAACCGAAATAAACTTAAAACAAGACCTACAAATCAGAGTATCACAAGTAATAAACCAAAATTAAAAAAAAATAATTAGGCATGTTTAATCATGAGGTTTTGTTTATCATAAGTATGTAAAATAAAAATTACTTTAAATGTTTTAATCTCACTTAATCCTTTGCTAATTATATTTGGGAGTGTGTTTTTAAATGGATAAACATATTAGTATGGCAGTAAACATACTTTGTTTGAAATATAACCACATTGAGAGTGTGTGGCTGAGATTTCCTTACCCGCAGGATGCTCCCGCCCTGCACCCACCATAAATGCACGTGGACACCCTCCAGGGCTCCCCAGCTACACAGCTGCAGTGCTTCTGTGACCAACCAGACGGGTGGTGTACATTGCCAGAAGTGCACTGTCTTCTGGGAGGGCTTAGTTTCCATGAGACCTAAAAATTCTGCAACAGTTTGTTAATATCATAGCCACCAGCTTGCTGCTTGGACAAGGTGAGCAGAGAGCTTTTCTCAAGCCCTGGCTCCCATCCCCAGCTCTATCCCTTTCTCTCTCTCAAGAAAGCATATGGACTGCCAGTGGGGGAGAGCCACCGCATTCTAGGGATAACCTTGAATCTGCTCTAATTTAGGTTTTCTAAGGCGCAAAGCCATTACAACCCTAATACTTTATTATTAGTAACATAGTATTTGGCTACACCCCAATGAGTCAGGACTCGCAGTTGAAAGCCTCTGACTTACAGAATCACCTCTCAGCTCCCCGGCAGCATCTCCCATTTTCTTCCCTGCCTTCTGCTTGGGTCCCCCTGCTTGCCATCTCCTGTCTCAAACTTTACCCTTTGTTGCCTGCACGTACCATGCCATTTTTTACTTTGTTCATACAGTCCCCTTTGCCCAAAATTGCCTCTATTTGCCATCCCTGTTTGGCTAACTTCCATGCTTCCATTAAGTCTGAGCCCAAACCACCTCTTCCAGGAAGTCTTCCCTGACCCACCATGGGCTACCTGTGCCAGCCCTTCTTGATGCTCTGAATACACTTGTGATGGCTCCGTGATTGCAACACAATTGTCTATTAGTAGGCAGATCATCCATCCTCACAAGACTGCCAGTTTGTAGCAGGCATTCCAGAGATGGTTGCAAGATGAAAGAGCAAGCCAGTGAATCAGAAAGCATCTGTAAGCACTTGGGCATTTAGGACTGACAGAATTGGAGGTTACTCTAATGACAAAACATCTATATTTAATTACTGACCCTTCATTGCCCAAGAATCTAGCTTGGATAAGAAGTTTCCAATGAATGGGAAATTACAAGTGAAGCAGAATTGAGGTGATCCGAGGGGGTGGTAGTGAGGGAGGAACCAGATAGGACAGGACTCCCCACGCCCACCACAGGGATCCAAAGGGCAATGCCCTCTAAAGTAGCCTACCAGGCATTAACCCTGTAGTTGCTGTGCTATTGGGAGGGAGGTCTGAGGGATCCCAGAGGAGGGACTAAGCAATGTGGACGTGAAGGTGGGAACCTTGGGCTCTGGCTATTTTCCAACAGGCACACAACTATTCCAAATTTTTTAACAACTGGTGCAGCCATCTCAGTGAATACTAAGTTAGTATCAACCTGCCTACAGCTAAGTCGGGTAATATTGTATATACTCCTGTGTCTCCAGAGAGAATGAATGCCCCTTTAAAAGCTGACTTTTTTTTTTTTTAATTAGGTAAGGATTCTTTCCCTCTTGACTTTTGAGAACACTTTTTATTCTCAGCACTTGGGTGAAAAGAGCAAGCTCTAAACAAGTGTCAAGTGATTTTTTTCCCCACTCTTTTTGTTCCCTTAAAAACTTGCCTGTGTAATTGTGTCAGGCAGCTCTGTTCTTTTTCTTAGCAATGACATGAAAGCTGAGGCGGGCCTTACCATGTGGGGGGGACTTTTAGTCACAAGCAGCGATAGCGTTACAGTTATTTGCATCTTTAGCTTCCTCCTTCATGTAATTGGAAGAGATTTTGATTCAGTCCTTAACCTAGTTTTTACAGATCCTCCACCAAATGCCTCAGACCCAGACACACTCTGTCACTTGTGGCTAAATACATGAAATAAGCTTTCATCAGACAAGACCGGTTCTCCTCCCAGAGAGAGTCTCCCTGATTCTAGCCCTTGACGGGGTTTTTTCCTGCCCACCTAATGGATTTGTTTCTCACTCGATTGTCCTTTCCTCATCAAGTACATGCTGCAGCTCTTTCCGACGTGGCGCTTCACTGGGTGTTTTCATTTTCCAAGATTGATTCTCTCAGAAGGTGAAGGGGGTGGGGGTGGGGCTCTGGAGTGACCAAAAATAGCTTCAGTGTACAAGGCGGCTGATTAAATTATTTTGAAGAGCTGATGAATACCTTAAAAATCGCTGCACTGAATGCAATTACCAATGTTTCTCAAAGTGTGCTTCAAGGCCACCTGCATCCTAGCCACCCACAGGCTTGTCAAGCTTGCAAAGTCCCTGGTACCATCAAAGGACAACATCCCATAATAATAAGGGCTCAAAAACCTGTACTTAAAGAAAAAAACCCTTTAAATAAAGTATAATATACATACAGAAAAGTGCACACAGGATAATGGACAGTGTGGTGGAATATCAGAACTAAACCCATCTGCAAAGCCAGCCCTGAGCTCAAGAACAAGAATGTCCCCAACATCCTGAACACCCCTTCTGCCCCCTCCAGTCACAACGACTCACCCTCCCTGAGGAAACCGTTATCTCAGCTCCTAACGCCATAGATTACTTCCATCTGCGGTTTTTTGTACTGTCTATAAATGGACCTGTGAAGTCGACATTCTTTTGTGTCTGGCTTCTTTCACAGATTATATTTGTGAAATTCATCCACATTGTTGCATGTCATTATAGATTGTTCCTTCTCTTGGGCTGAATGGTATTCCATTGTGTAATTACACCAAAATCTATTCATCCATTCAATTTAAATCTCAATTATTATGAAACCCAGTCAGGCATCACTTAACGATGAGGATACATGCTGAAAATGCATGGTCAGGTGGTTTGGTGGTTGTGCGACATCACAGAGCGTCCTTACACCAACCTAGATGGTACACACCCAGGCTGTAGGGTATCATCTATTGCTCCCAGGCTACAAACCTGTACAGCATGCTACTGTACTGAAACCTGTGGGCAACTGTAACCCAGTGGCAAGTATTCCGTGTATTTACACATTTTTAAACATGCAAAAGGTACAATAAAAATATAGTATTATCTATGGGATACCATCTTAATAGGTTCTATATTTGTTGACCAAAATATCATTATGCAGCACATGACTGTGCCTCTACATAAGCAGCAGGATTGCTAAAATTAAAATAGAAAATAAAAAGTGTTGGTGAGACTACGGATCAATTGAAACTCCTTTTTTTTTTAAATGTCAGATCAATATGAGGGTACAAACACCTCAGTTACGATGTTTGCATTTGTTAGGTAAGGGTCCTGGTGTAGTTGGGTCCTGGTGTAGTTGTGTCCTGCACCCAGGAGGTGTGCATGCGCCCTCACACTGTGAACCTCAGGCAGGAGCACCCTGATTCCCCTCCCGCCTCTCCTCTTCCCCTCCCTGCCTCGCCCACCCCTCAACTTGCATTGAACTGAGTTTTTCTCTTGTGTGGGGGTGTATTCATTTTTCTACTGGCTTCATATTAGTATTGAGTACATTGGATACTTGCTTTTCCATTGTGATACTTCACTAAGAAGAATATGTTTCAAGTCCATCCAGGTTAAAACAAAATATGTAAAGTCCATCAACAGTTGATACAAAGCTGCCTTTTCCGCAAGCTCACAGGTTGACTATCATGCACACAAAATTGTGAGGATCTTTGCATTTAATATCCTTAAGGTCTACTTGGAGAATAATCCTAGGAATTTCAGCAACTATCAAACTACATTAGGTCAACATGTTTAAATAAGTCCAAGAAACGATATTTTTTCATCATTAAACTTACAACGAAGCTTTAAGTATGAGTTCATACACAAGTACTTTGAAAGCTGAGCTATACAGAAAAGGGTGCTTCACAAAATGTGTTAACATTTTAATTGTGTTCTCACAGCCCTGGACTTAGGGCAGCTGCTGCTACTGCTCAGTCTCACCATCACTGTTGTGAATGAATATTTTATACACTGCTGGTTTCCCATGAAGTTCCTTTAATTAAATAAAACTGGGATTTGTAAGATCAAGAAAAACTGAAAAAAAAAAAACTCAGCTTTTAGAAACTTTGACAAGAAGCACATGAGCAAAGTCCTACTCTGAAGTGAGGTGTGCGTGTTTATTTATGTTCTAGTGGCACCTAACAGACTCGGACTGATCACCTTAGGGGGAGTAGCCGTACATAAAATAAAGACAACTCAATTATCTCTCCTGGGAAGGCAGACGAACATCCAGGAAGCAAACCTCCTTAAAGGAGCCTTCAAGAGAAACAAAGAGGCCGTTCTTGTTCCTTGAGATGTCCACAGACTGAAGATGGTCCAAATAAACCCCAATGCAAACTGTTTGGAATCACCAAATATCTAGACCTGAAAGCGACCCTGCAGGGCATCTCCGAAGCAGAAAGGAGACTCTTACATGGATACAAAATAACAAAATATACTTTGCTATGACTTAAAAATAATGCATAAAGCCAAATTCTTAGGCACTCCGTAAAGCGACTGAGTTTAGACTCTACGTGAGACACCTCGGCCGTTACTAGAAAAGCACCACAAACAAGGAGCTGCATCTCCAGTGTAGGCTGTGACTCCGCCCTCCTTCTGCATTATCCCTTTCGCCTCTTTACAATAAGCAATCCAGAGACATCACTACTAAGGGAAAGGTGACGAGCCCAATAGTGGACACCAATGTCTCAAGCCTAAGGTCCGGAGGGCCCTGTGGTCGTTAGGACAACTGGACCCTGGACCAGAAGTGCACTGCCGTCCAGTCATTTCTGGGCTTTGGGACACTAACACCTTCTATGTGCAAGTCACTGGGACATGAAAAATGCAGAGGAAGAGCTCAGACTGTGGCAACAGGAAGGGTAAAGGCCGAGAGGAGAGAGAACTCACCCCTCCTTCCATGATTAATGTGCCCGTCTCAAGGGAGATGGCAAATACTTAACATATCAAGAGGTTTGGTCACTAACAAAGAACGGCTCATCTGGGAATACACTTCTAATCCGCCCTGAATTCCAGAACTTCCCTCAGCCTTTAAGATCGCATTTAACTTGCCAGACGGTGAAGTTACAGGAGGAGTGAGGAGGCTGGGGCGGTGCAGCAGTCAGCCCCGCCGGGAAAGCGGTGCTGGGAAGTCTGGCTTCGGGAACGTCCCGACTTTGTGACCTCTGAGGACTCCACCAGAGTCCCTCCTGCTCCCGAGGATGGCAGCCTCAAGGGGTATTGTCAAGTGACCATCTCTTTGTTTTGGTAGTTTTTGTTGGAAAAAGAAGCTGACACTTTTTAAGACAATGAAGTGATTCTAAATAAAATGAATGTATTTTTTTTTAAGTTGGAAGCTAACCTGGCAGTCAGACTGTGAGATAGATGTTCTTTGAGATAGATGTTTGATCCTCACAATTTTAGTTTACTTGGACTACACAGAAGTTTTCTAATTAAAAATCGTCTCTAACAGTTTTACTAGTGAATTCACCATTATTTCAGGCTTAAAATACAGTTTGCCTGCAGACAGCCAAGATAAACTGAGAACAGCCAGCCACCTGGGCCAGCCGAGGCCCTCCTCCCCCCACAGGAAGTGGGTGCTGGCACATGTGGGTTACACCATGCGTCTGAGCTCTAATTAGGTCCACCTGTAGTTCTGAAACAGGGCTGCCTCAGCGGCCAGCAGACTGAGGGCTTGAGTTGGTGCCAGGTAGACTTTGTTATTCTACTGTTTGCACCCCACTCTCAAGGCCATCCTGGCATTATTCTGGGCCAGACCTCCACCCTACTTTCTCCTTTATGGAAATGCTAAGCAAGGGGGGAATGCCTTACATTCTCAACAAATCAGGGAATCTTGGGAAATGTCTGGACCAATTCTTATCAAGGTCACCATGGTGCAGAACTGATTCTATGGGCCGGATACATAGAATACAAGCCCCATGAAGGCAGGTGCTTGTGTGCATTTTACTCAGTTTTGTCTCCCTAGAGCCCAGAACAGTGTCTGGTATACAATCAGAGCTAGGTAAGTATTGGGCAGAGGTGGTGCTAACTCAGAAAGAACCAGGGCTCAGCAACATGGACCTTGTTTATGAGCTAGATATAGGAGAAGGGTAGCTGGACCTGGCAGAACGCAACAGCCATTGCAGGCTTTTAAAAAAAAACAGACCATCAGGGTAAATCCCACTTTATTAGTGTATTTTTGTTAATTCAGAAAACACTTATTGAGTACCTACATTGTACTAAGCACTGTCTAATTGCTAGGCAGACCACAATGAACAAGACAAAATTCTCATCTGCACGAAGTTTCCATTCTAGTAGGGAAGACAGACAATGAGCATGCAGGTTACTTGGGAGAGTTTAAAGTGCTAAAAGAAAAAATAATCATTAAAGAGACAGAGATGGATGGCAAGAGAATGATAATAGGATATCACGATGGTAGGATATCTGAGAAGGGCTTTCTGAGGACCCTATATTTGAGCTGATGACTGAACACTTGAGAAGAAATCAGCTAAGAACTTTTGGAGAGAACATTCCAAAGCAAGAGCAAAGATTAGGGGCTGGGCCACAGTCAGAAGGTTAAGGAACAGAGAGGGTGGGTAGAGACAGAGGGTGAGGGGTACATGGGACGAAGGGAGAGGTGGAGACTTTGTAGCTCTGGGTAAGGAGCTTTAAGTGAAGAAAAAAAATAAACAGAATTAAGTAGAAGAGTAGGTTGATCTGTGTGCATTAAAAAGACCTGTTCAGGCTGGGCATGATGGCTCATGCCTGTAATTCTAGCACTCTGGGAGGCCAAGGTAGGTAGAACACCTGATCTCAGGAGTTTGACACCAGCCTGATTAAGCAGGAGAGCCCTTTCTCTACTAAAAAAAAGAAAAGAAAAATTATCTGGCATCATGGCAGATGCCTGTAGTCTCAGTTACCCAGGGAGGCTGAGACAAGAGGATCACTTGAGCTCAAGAGTTTGAGGTTACTGACAGCTATGACAGCAGGTTAGTGACAGCACTCTACCCAGGTGACAGAGTGAGACTCTGTCTCAAAATATGTTAAAAAATAAATAAATAAATCCCAGCTAAGGAGACAACAACCAAGGCAAATAGATAACCATCAGAATGGGAAAAGATATTTGCAAATTATGAATAAGACAAGAGCTTAATAACTAAGCTCTACAGAGAACTCAAATTAAGCAACATTAAAAGGGCCAACAATTCCTTATATCAATGGGCAAGAGAGATAATAGAACCTTCTCTAAAGAAGACAGACGAATGGCTAACAAACATATGAAAAAATGCTCATTGTCCCTAATTATCAGAGAAATGCAAATCAAAACCACCCTGAGATATCACCTAACCCCAGTGAGAATGGCCCACATCACAAAATCTCAAAGCTGTAGATGCTGGCATAGGTGTGGAGAAAAGGGAACACTTTTATCCTGCTGGTGGGACTGCAGACTGATACAACCTTTTTGGAAGAAAGTATGGAAAATTCTCAAAGAACTCAAACTAGACCTCCCATTTGATCCTGCAATCCCATTAGTAGGCATCTATGCAGAAGAAAAAAAATCCTTTTATCATAAGGACATCTGCACTTGACTGTTGATTGCTGCTCAATTTACAGTTGCCAAATTGTGGAAACAACCTAAATGCCCACCAACCCAGGAATTGATTAGCAAGCTGTCATATATGTATACCATGGAATACTATTCAGTCACAAAAAAGATAGTGATGTTACATCTTTTGTATTAATCTGGATGGAACTGAAATACATTTTTCTTAGTAAAGCATCACAAGAATGGAGAAGCAAGGATCCAATATACTCAATTCTGATATGAGGACAATTGATGATAGTATATGGCGGGGGGGGGGCAATTGGGGAGCAGAGAGAGGGAAAAAGGGAGGGAGATGGGGGTCATGGGGTGTGTCTTGGAGGTAGGAGACAATTATAAGAGGGTCTTTACAAATAAATGTAAGCAGTGTAACCTGGTTCTTTGTACCCTTAATGAATCCCCAACAATACATACATACATACTAAAGAACTCTTCAGCTGTGGTCTGAAGCATCACTATAGGAGGAAGTAGAGAGGTCAGTTCAGAAGAATGCTACAAGTGTTGCTCGGGCTATAGCCCTGGAGGTGTCAAAAAGTCACTAGCTTCAGACTCAATATGTGGCCACTGGACCGACTAATAGATTGCAGGTTGTCTATGAAGTAAAGTGAGACATGAAGGGCGACTGCTAAGTAAGACTCACTTAGTGATTCCAAGTAAGTAACTGAGGGGTGGTGGCCATTTTTACTGATATGAGGAAGGCTGAGGTTGAAACAGGTGTATGGGGTGAGTGCAGAATCAAGTCTCTTTACACTACTTAAGTTTGAAGTGGACTGTTAGACATGCAAGTTCTCATGATGTCAAGAAATACTTGGATATAGATTGGAAAGTGTGAGAAGAAATAGGGATGGAGGTGGTGACATGACTTGGGAGTCATCAGTCATTTGCGACATGTAAAGCTCTGGAGGAGACCACCATGGCAGGTGAACTCAGCATCCACAGCACCTCCTCGGAGATGCCAGGCCCAGGGTGAGTGCTTTGCTCCCCAGCATCTGTGAGCTGAAAGCCTGACTTCTTTCGGACCTATTCTTGATTCTCTCCTTGATGTAATGTGAACAAAGGGGGAAATCATAGGAACAAAATACCTGATCAACATGAAACTTCAAGGATGATGGACATTGCTTTTTAAACTAGATAATCTAGAGAGAAAAGCAGCAAAATGCAAATAGTAATTTTTCTTTAACTTGGTCTCAGTCTGTTTTTATAGTGAAGCTAATGCCATCTGAAATGTTGGGGGTGGAACTAGGAAAAAGTCTCCAAACATTCCTTTTTCATGACATCATTGATTCTAGCCAAAAAATCAAGGGATCTTGGACAGTAGGACTTAGGAGATAAGGAAAAGGGAAAAACACTAACATTTAGGTAATATAAACACAGAGCCTTTTTGTTTTTCACACTTGTAAAATATTCCATTCTGAAACCTACAATGCTTCATTCCAAATATATGTGATTTTCATTTTAAATTGTAAGACTCATTGTATTTGCTGCAGTAAGCTTCAAAGACACATCTGTAATTATGAGGAAAAAACCTGAAGCCTGAAGTTCTGTAACAGATAGATCTAGCTTTCTCTTTTGCCACTGGAAAGCTAGGCAGACTGCAAATTATGTTTTATAACCAAAATCCCCCAGAGTCTTAACACAAAAACCCAAGCCATATACATGACTCTGCTTTGAAACAGTGGAATCTTGGGATGCAGCCAACCTTCACTAAACAAGTCAAGGAATTTCCCATGATGCCAAAGACTCGAGTCAGAGTTTGTAGTATATTGGGCCCTATTTTTACCCTCTGACCCAGCTCAAATATAAACAACAAAAAGGGAAGAAATAGAGATAGAAAATGAGAGGAAGAAGTAAAGGAAGAAAAGAAAGAGGAGGGATGGAAGGGGAGGGAAGGAGGAAAAAAAGAATTATCCCTAAAGGTCAAAGGCAAAAGCTTAGCTTTTTCTCTGGAATCATTCAACGGCAAAGAAAGTATATGGATCCTCTCACTTCGTATCAGAAAACAGCAGAGTTCCTGACCACTACACCAGGAAACTGCATCTAAAATCCTAAGTTTTACCTTAAACTGAGACTCACTCTGTGTACTGGAAATGTTTTTCCTCCTGCCCTCCTTTACTGAGAAGAAAACAGGAGGACAGCGTCCATCGCTTTTATGTTCTTACTACCGTGCCCACCTCTGCCAAGGAGTTAAAACAAGAATGCTCCCTTTTGCTCACTCTCAAATGGCTGCTTCTTTGAACATGACCTTGCCCACTGCATAAAAAATATTACCAAGTTTTATCAGACCCACTTAGAAACCTGCCTGCTCTTTTCCACTCTCCCCTCATGCTGTTACACTTATGAGTATCTTACCAAGAAAGGTTTCCTGTGCCTCTGTGCCTTGGCCTTCACTCTCCCTTCCCATAACATACTTAACTTGTTTCATGTGTCTGTGTCTCCCGCTTATATGCTTCACAGCCATACCCTGGTCCAGCATCACACTCAAAGGAAGGCATGGCAAGTAGAATATTTTAAAAATTCTTCCCAGTTTAGGGCCGTTGGTAGGTTGATTGTTTTAATGGTCTCACTACATCACCTATGCCATTGAGACCTTGGCAGGACCCTCTCACACTGGGAACGCCCCACAACTGACCCTGGCTTCAACCTGATGACTTGTTTTGGCCTGCGGGATATTAGCAAACATAGTTCAAACAGAGGTGTCTGAAAGTGATTGCACGTTTCCACTTGCATGTATGGGCCTCTGCCATTGCCAGGAGAACATGTTCAAGCTAACCTGCTGGCTGGTCATGTAGCAGAGCCAACTCGCCCCAGTCATCCCAGCCAAGGCTACCCTGGATCAGTCGATGGTAAGCCAATCCCCAGACATGTATATGAGCCCAGTAGAAATCAGCAGAGCTGTCTAGCCAGCTCACAGCTGACTACAGATTCCTTAGCAAGTACAGTGCAGAGCAGACCAGCCAACCCAGAGCAGAATCATGAGGGTAAATCAGGGTTCAGCCAACTGTGGCTCATGGACAGATCTGGCACAACACTTGTTTCTAGTACAGCCCATGAATAGAGCTCACAAGCCATTCAACTTCATGCTTTCAAAAAAACCAAAGAATAGGATCACACCTATAGTGCTAATGCAAAGATCTACTAAGTATAGAGTATAAATATCTAAACACAATAATTAACTAAATAATATGAGGTATATATTTTTAAAAATCAAAAGTTTAACATTTTATAATACAAGGGAAGTATATGAAATTCAAATTTCCATGCCTGTAAATAAAGTTTTATTAGAACACAGTCATGCTCACATTGTCATTCCATATTGTCTATGGTTGCTTTTGTTTTATAAAGGCAGAGTTCAGTGACTATATACCTGAAAAGCCTAGAGTATTTACTACCTATTCCTTTATAGAAAAAGACTGTTAATCCCTGAACTAAATAAATGCTTATTGCTATGTGCCACTGAAGGTCAATGGTGTTTTTTCTTGTTTTCTTTATGCAGCATCACTCTAGCAAATGTTTACTGACACGTCTTCTCACCTGAGTGCCAATTTCTGTACCTGCTTCCTTCAACAATATACTGGTGGAGCAGAAGAGACCTAAGGTTAGAACGAAGCCAAGCCCCTTCTTTTCCCCACTATAGGCACAGACCCTGTGACCTGGTTTGATGGCTGGGACCATGGCTGTAACAATGATGCCAGCACATCAAAGAATGTCACATTCTTTAGTGGTTTCCTGTCCAACCATAGCCACAGTGACCAGTAAGGATCCAGAAAGTCACTCATCCTGCTAATGGTGCCACAAAGCTCATGAACCAGAAATTCCATTCATTGCCAGCTGTGTACTGAAAGGTCAACTTACGTAGAAACAGAGGTAGGGAGAGGAAATATGACAAATGAAAGGAAACTGAGTGTTTACCTAGATTATTACCTTGGACAAAGTTTATCAGAATGGGCTAAAATTTAATTCCCTCCCTGGGGACCAGTGTTGGAAACTTGGGAGGAACATTAAATCTGTTCATAAAGAAAAATTAAATTATATTTTCTTATCAACTCTCAGTGTATTGTGAGTGAGTTTTTCAAATTTAATATGAATTTTTGCAGAACGAATAAATAAATGAATGAACCAATGAATGGGAAACTCCCCATAATACCGCCAGGTACTCTTCTTACCACCCTCTGGCATTTCTATCCAGGAGAGGTAATAGTCCAGAAATAACTCATTCCTCATCTTGAAATGCCTTCAACTTCAAGGAGCAAGAAGCAGCTTCTAGGTCTAGCTCCCCTCATCCAGAAAGGCTTAAACACTCTCTCCCATCCTCCCTTCCCTTAGCTCAGGAACCTAACTGGTGGTCTCAAGGCCTTGAATAAATCCACGTGAAACAGGCTGGCACCCTCCAGGTTAGAGAAGCTGGGATCTTTCAGCAGATTTTGGTCTTAAACCTGTACCAAAAATCTTCTGAGATTATAATGAGAACATGTTTTCCCCAGGAGGACAGAAGGTCAGAGTCCCACATCTGGAGTTTGACCTTCCGGCATGTTGTCATCTCACCCGCTCCAGGAAACCTTTCTGAGTTGAGCTGAAATGTGTAACTTCTCAATAGTGTGGCTGGTAGCAATCCCACCCAGCTGTGTGGAACAGGAAGTGACAGGGCAATTAATATTCTGTTAAAACTTCAGGGGTCTGCACTGAAGCTGGCCAGAAATCAGGGCTGACTCACGGCATTAAAACCCAACGTGGTATTGTCTGCTCACTTCTGCTGACTCACATGTCAGTCCTCAGCAGCGTGTCCCCAGGCAGAGCTGTGAGGTCTCACATCTGCCTTTCTTGGGGGGGTCATCCTTTAGCGCCAACCACATCAGTTCATTCTTTGGAGAAGCTTCTATGATCAGCATGGATGGTTTTTAAATGTGTGAAGAACTGTTTTATGGAGATCAGCCTCCTTCTTGCACTGTTTTATATGAAAACAGCACGAATAGCAATACAACTGCCATTAGAAAAGAACCATAATACGTACCAGCTGGAAAGGGGGCTTAGCCATCAAGCTAGATCTCATAGGAAAGAAAGGGATCTGTCCTATGGGACAGAGGGAGGGAGGGAGTATAGCAAGTCGGGGAAGATCTTTAAGTCAGCAACCTGAATGCAAGTCTTGTCTCTGCCACAGGTAGTAAAATTGTAAGTAGAAGACCAACCTAGATTCTAAATAACTTTAAGCCAATTACTCAGACTCTCTGACCTTTGGTTCCTTTATCTGTGAAATAAGGAATAATTATAATACCCACTCATTGGACAATTGTGAGGAAAGGATTAAAAGGGATAAAGTACAGAAAGAATACAGTGCCTGGCACAAAGTGCTCCATACATTGTAGCTATTATTAAGGCTGATGAAGCAATCCTTGGAAACTTCTTTCCTGGAAACAGTATAGACTTTACATGTGTTTGACATTAGATTGGTAAAGGGTAAAGAAATATCACTGCAAGGGGGTACTGATGGGGGTGGGGAAGACAGAGTGGAAATAGTTGCCCAGGGGCAAGATGGGTCCTCAGTATCTTGAGGGGCTGTGGCTCTGGGCCTCAGGTAGGGAAATACCCAGATTTCTACCCTGGTTTCAGGTCTGCCAAAGATAGGTATTTATTAAACAAAAAGAAAAAAAACCAAACAACCTCTGATTATAAGTCTTTGAAGACTCTGCTCAGATTTCCCTTTAAGGGCCTTATTTAAGTGTATACACAAGGCAGCACAGTCCAATTTAAAAAAAAAAAATGCCTGGGCAGTAATGAAATACAGAAACTGATACTTATATGATACTGTTAAGTGCACTCTTTTTAAACCACTAATTCTTATTCCACAGAAAGTGGTCCTTATGTCAAAGTCCTTAAGAGGTCCAACAGCTTGTATAACCAGCAAACCTCATGGTTAGTTAGCAGCTTTCAGGACTTGGATTCCCAGTGATAAACAAAAGAATTCCGAAGGCCACAATCCATAAACTCTCCATAGAAACATATGGAACTACTTAAGGAGGTTGGCTCAGGGCTGTTGTTTTGAAAATAAGTATCCTCAGCCAGGATCTCTGCTGAGCGCTATTTATTGAATGGTTGGAGAAGGGCAAGACCCCAAGGATCCCGTATGGCTGCTCTTCAGCAACCTCTAGCATTTTGCAGCTAGTGCTCTAAGCCTCCAGACACCCTGAAAGGGATGCAAAATGTCTGTACACTTGTGTCCATTGCACCCAAGGCTTCGCTGCCGACCATGGAGGCGCCTGCACACCTTCACTGTCCTCCTACAGATCTCTGACTGCAAGGCCTTATGCTTCCAATACTCTCGTTGCTTATTCTCAGAACCTCCTGACTACAACCCCCACCCCTGCGACATTCAGCTGACCACTTCCTTCTTTGTACCTCCCCAATAATCCATTCAAACTTCAATTACATGATAAATGACTCCCAGCCAGTCTGCTACTACTGACTTTTTCTTTTTTTTGAAACAAAGTCTCATTATGTCACACTTGGTAGAGTGCCGTGGCATCACAGCTCACTGCAACCTCAAACTCTCGGGCTTAAGCAATTCTCTTGCCTCAGCCTCCCTAGTAGCTGAGACTACAGGTGCCCGCCCACAACACCCAGCTATTTTTTGTTGCAGTTGTCATTGTCGTTTAGCTGGCCTGGGCTAGGTTCAAAACCACCAGCCTCAGTATGTGGCTGGAGCTGTAACCACTGTGCTACAAGCGCCAAGCCTACTACTGACTTTTATCTCCTTCTCCATGTCTCCAGGATTTGGAAACTTAAAGGGAAATCTGAGCAATCTCCAAAGATTTATAATCAGAGGGGTCTTTTCTTGAACGTAAACAAATCTCTTCAGAAGACCTGAAGTAGGAACTCAACAAATCTTTTATTGTTTATTAATAAAATCTAATTAATTAAGATTATAAGTTGATAATATATTGATTAGGGCCATCCTGACCCTTTGAGTCAGTGCTAAAGTCATGACTAGAACTTAAAGTTCTGGTATTCCTATGACAAACTACTTCAATAAAGACTTGAAGCAGGGTGGCGCCTGTGGCTGAAAGGAGTAGGGCGCCAGCCCCATATGCCAGAGGTGGTGGGTTCAAACTCAGCCCTGGCCAAAAACTGCAAAAAATAAATAAATAAACAAAATAAATAAATAGAAAAGACTTGAAGCAAATTCATCACATAATTAGACTTGCTCTCTGATGGCAGATTATATGGCCACCAAGATACAGATATAGGATAGATTTTTGATTCATTCATCATCATATTCCAAAACTTGGACATAGCTAAAGTGCCTGGCTTAGCTCTGTTGTTTAAGGATGAAGAGGGAATTTCCTAATACTTTGTCTTGGTCCCAGAACCATACAGATTGTCTTTCCCTTTCTAAAACTAATAATGAGGATTTTCTTGTCATTATTAAAATGTTACTAAATATTTTTTGTTTTAATAAAATGGCACACTAAGTTAAATTCCATTATTTAAGAAAAACTAGACCTGCTTGATAAAATTTAAAATGTTTTCTATTCATGGGTAAGCTCTCAAGAAAGAAAGAGAAGTGCCCAAGCACCAGGAAAAAAGAGGTAATAGAAAGCAGAATAAAGTTTCTAAGTGTCACCTCATGATGTAGCTATGCCGTGGTGGTAGAGGGCAATCATTGATTCTATTCACCTAACGGCTTGGGATTTCACATCATATGGAGACAAAAGGTAAGCACTGGGCCCAGTGAGCAGGCATTAGAACTGAGAATCCTGTACAAAAGCTGGGACCTTTGAAATCCAGTATGCTGTTCAAAAGGGTAGTCTGGATAAAAATCCACTTATTCACATGGAAAGACAATAAGCAAATTAAAAACATATCTGAATGGGTTAAATAGTGGATTGGTTAAAGCAAGAGAAATCATAAAGTGGAAAAAAGATTCTAGGACATTACCCAGAAGGCACAGAGATACAAATATCTGGAAATAAGAAAGATTAAGGGACATGGAAGAAGGTATGAGGAAGTACAGCAGACATGTAATTCCAAGAATGGAAAATAGAGAAAAGAAGAAGGGGCAATGTTTAAAGAAGTAATGGTTGACATGTTTCCATTAGAGAAGAAAACATTTGAATTCTGAAGTTCAAGAATCATAATGAATTCCAAGAAGGATAAATCAAACTTAAACCATCCAAAGCTAGCCAGACATAATGAAACTGTAGAACATTGAAGACAAATATCTCAAAGTACTATAACATAAAACAAATTGAAAACCCATATTCTATACCCAGCTATACTAGTTTGTTAGAACTGCCATAACCAAATACATCAAACAACAGAAATTTCTTTTTCACAATTCTAGAGGCTGGAAGTCAATCGTCAAAGTGTCAGCAGGTTTAGTTTCTCCTGAAGCCTCCTTCTCTCCTTGGCTCACAGATGGCCACCTCTTCTCCATGCCCTCACACAGCCTTTCCTCTGCACACCTGTTATAAAAAGTCATATTAGATTAGAATCCACTATTATTACTTATTTAACCATAATTACCTCTACAAAGGCCCTGTCTCCAAGTATAGTCATGTTGAGGGTGAGAACCATTAAATAAGAATTCTAGAGGAATACAGTTCAGTCCATTGTATCACCTAAACTCTCATTGAAAAGTGGAAGCAAAATAAAAACATTTTCAAAAAAATCCAGTTAAGTTTACTACTTATAGATAATGATGAAATCAGCTCCTCCATAATGATTAAACTTTATGCTATCATTTTTAAAAGTTAAAACTGAACTGATAAAAATTTCCTAAAGAACTATCATGAACTTTTTACAGACTTTCAATGTCATAGTCCCCTATTTCTTCAGAACAAAGAGTCCTCTTCTTTTAAGATGTATATTTGAACCTTTTTTATGTGAGTATTTCAGCTCTTTTCAGGTTTCTTGTTTTGAGAATGTATATTTGACTCTCTTTTGAAGTTTGCTGGTTTGTGAGTGCTAGTCCCTCTCTTCCTTGTGTATCCCAAAGCAATTCCTAGGGGGAGAATATGTGTGAATGGGGGGAGCGAGGAGCCTTGTATTCATATATAAAAGAGAACTTATAAAATTAATGAAAGTTTGGTAGAGAGAATTTAATTGCTTACATTGGTCATGAAAACACAAAGAAGTCACATATAGAAAAGAGTGACAATATAGAATTTAAAGACAGCAGGATGCTGCTACACTATCCCTGAGCGAGAGGAGCAGGGCTCAGAGCCAAGCCACTGGTAAGCATTCAAACCATGGAGGGCACCCAGTGGGGAACCAGAGTCATGGAGAAGATACAGCCATCACGAGTTGCTAGACAAGAAATCCAAGCTTACAACCGTCTCCCAGTGTCTAAACCTACCTAGACAGTAGAGCTCAAGGAGTTTGGAAATGTAGTCACCAATAACACAGAGTATGAGAGAAGGGCAGGGGATGGATCTGAGCAAAAGGTAGCTGATTAGCACAGTAACAAAACCAAGTTTGAGTTTTAAAAGAGGATAGATTTCAATAGGTAATAAAGGATGCAAGATGGGAAAAGGTGATCAAAAAGATTAAAAATTAGTAAGAATTTAGAAAACTTGAGCCACACAAATTAAGAATCTGGATCTAATTTAGAGCTGTTCACAGTTGTGCCAGATGTCCTAGAAGGCCAAGCATCAGTTACGGATGTCCTGAGAGATATTGATCCCTGTGGCCCCCAGGGAAGTCTGGCTAGACTTCCGAGGCTGTTAGAGGCTTCATTCCAAGCTCCTTGGAGGGAGGATAGCACAGGGCCAGGTCTGACAGGGAGCCCCAAAGTCCCTTGAGTGCTGCACAGTGGAGGAAAATGGAGCACTCCCTGGTCTGCCCCATGTGCCTTGCGTGACCAAGACATTCTGGCACGTGGAGCTGCCCCCACAAGCACAGAGGACAGACCCTGCCCACTGGGGCCAAGGGTTAGCAGAGCTCCAGGGGAATTGTTCCAGGTGACTGGGAGCAAAGAATGCAACCCAATTCCAGATATGTGATGATGGAGAAAGAGGACCTGTCTTTACATATATTAAATACTGCTCTGGTTATCTGCTGCTGTGTCATAAGCTACCTCAAAACACGATGGCTTAAGCAACAATCATTGCATGATGTCTCTTTATCTTTGGAGTCAGGACATGGGAGGGACTTGAGCAGTTCTTTTGCTACACTTGAGGAACATACACTCAGTACTCAGTAGTATTCAACTGGTGGCTGGGCCAGACTTAGGGGGATCAAGATAGCTTTCTTCACATACCTGCCACCTCCACAGGATGGTGGGACTAACCAGGGTATCCTCCATGTCTCCATACATGTATAGAGCCAGTCTTCCCTATGTGGTCTGTCTAACAAGATAGTCAGATTTCTTACCTGGCAGGTCAGACACCAAGAGGCCAGTGCAGAAGCTTTCAAGTCCTTTTGAAGAACAGGATAGGAAGCAGCAGAGTACCACTCTTACTGATGCAGTTTGTTAAAGCAGTCACAGCTTGGCTCCGATTCAAGAGAAGGGGAAATGGGAAGAGGATTTGCAATTGTCTTTAATCCACCATCGATGCTTTTGTCTGTGACTAATGTTCACCCGAGTAGCCCTGAAGCTAGAGGCAAGTAACTATTGTAAACATACATCTGCATAGTAAAATTTTACTAGACTTTTAAAATACTTGGTATGTGAAATCTTATTGGGATTTGAAGTCTGTTTGCCCTGTGTATATGTCAGGGTTCAATCAGAAAAGCAAAACTTCTAGGAGTTAAGATACCCAGATAGCTAGACAGATAGACACATGTAGATAAATGATGATAGACAGACAGATAGATGCTAGATAGATAAATAGATGATAGATAATAAGGGCTTTACCAGCTCGGCGCCTATGACTCAATGGGCTAAGGCGCCAGCCACATACATTTGAGCTGTCATGGGTTCAAATCCAGCTCAGGCCCGCCAAACAACAATGATGGCTGCAACCAAAAAATGGCCAGGCATTGTGGCGGGCACTTGTAGTTCCAGCTACTTGGGAGGCGGAGGCAGGATACTCGCTTGAGCCCAGGAATTGGAGGTTGCTCTGAGCTGTGATGCCATAGCACTCTATCCAGGGTGACAGCTTGAGTCTCTGTCTCAAAAAATAAAAATAAAATAAATAAGGGCTTTACCATGTACAACTATGTTACAGTTAACAGTTAAACAGTTTCTCTTATGCTATTGTATTTGTGTCTAATGTGGGATTTGAAGCTCAAGAGCAGGCAAGACACATATAAATAGGAGAAACGGATCAAGATCAAGCTGGAGCCTACAACATGGCCTGGAAGCAATTCTTGCTGTCCTCAACCTTAATGAAGTAAATATCTTGCAGGAGATGCTAATGCCCTTTGTCACAAAGCTTAACACGTTCCTGGCTCGGGAACTGGAGAAGCTAAAGGAAGATTCAGGGGAAGGTGTATCAGTTTTAGGCCCAGACGCCACCCTAAGCAAATGAGATGAGCCAACAGATAAAGCAACATGTGTAAGCTATAAAAAGTGCCTGTTCCAACCTTCCCAGCATTAAAGCTTCTACTTCACTTCCACCCTCCAAATCTCATACAAAAATGCCTCTTGCAGCCCACCCCAGATGGGAACACACAGGGAATGGACTTTTGGGAAACAGTCTATACCTAACAGAGCCACCCCTCTTCCAAGAAAATTCAACATTACATTTTCAATGAAATAAAGGAAGAGATTTAGATGCTTTTAATAGAATTTCAACTGTTTGAATTGTTTTAAAAATATTTTAAAATCATTTTGGTAATCTATCTAGGTGAAAATTGTTTTTTACCACCAAGGCTATGGGGAAAAACCATTATTGATTGGGAATGATGTTTAGACATTTCAAACATAAAATCTGATATAAAATGGTTATATTTGCGGAAGCAAACTCAAGTTTCTAAAGTAAAATTTTGCAATTTTTTAATTTAGGCTTTTAAAAGTTGACTAGCTAATGCTTTATGTAATGTTTTATATTTGTAATACATATTTTAGTAAACTCTGTAAGAGTTTGAATTGATTTCAACTTATGCTACTGTGCTTTACAAACATTAAAATTTCCTACATGTGCCATGACACAAAAAAGATCAGCCCAGTTACTGTAAATTGGTATATATAGGTTTCCACACCTAACAAAAAAGATTGTATATTCTGTTCAAGTGCACATTGTACATTTTCTGAAACTGACCATATTTTAGTCCATAAAGCACATCTCAACATATAGCAAAAAATTGATATTACATATAGTAAGTAAAGGAAATTGGAATATGTCAATAGGTCAATGATTTTTACAATTTTTTTTTTTTTGGTGGGGCTGGGTTTGAACCTGCCACCTCCAGCATATGGGGCCAGTGCCCTACTCCTTTGAGCCACAGGCACCATCCAGTCAATATATTTGGGGATTTTAAAACATGCTTTTTCTTAGGCAAGATCTCACTAAGTTTCTAGTTTTAAGCTATTATCTAAAACAAAAATTCTGAATATATTTATGGGAAAAAGTTTTTTTTAAATCCTTTTAAGTAAATTATGGATCAAAGAAGAAGTAAATAAAAATAGAAATTAGAAAATATTTAATACTGAGTTATAATTAACACTCCATAAAAAATGTGTGAAGTGCAGCTAAAGCTATAGTTAGAGGAAAATTTGTCTTCAATACTTGTATTGGTGTAAAGGGGTTTAAAATTAAGCATAGCTAAACATATAAACTAAGAATTAGAAGAAAAAACAAACCCATTAAGAGCAAATTGAATAAAGGACATATAATGACAAAGAAAAAGATAAGATGAGAAATGAACTAAAAACAATGAAGTGACAGAAAGAATCACAATTCCAGAGATGTTTCTTTGAAAACAGACAAATTTTAACAAGACTTGTAATAAAAGAGAATAAGAATAAAAGATAAGGCGAACAATGCTTTGAACAACTATGTTACAAATTAATTAGAAAATAAAGGGAAAAAGACAATTTTCTTGAAATAAGCAAGTAACTAAAACTGACTCAAAAAAGAAATAGGAAAATCTAAATAAACCATTGAACAACAGGAGAAACTGAATCAGTAATTGAAATCTGCCCAAGTCTGGGAGTAGTGGCTTATGTCTGTAATCCCAGCACCCTGAAAGATGAGGAAGGAAGATCTTTCAAAGCCAAAAATTCAAGACCAGCCTGGCCAATATGATGAGACTTTTGTCTTTATTAAAAAAAATTTGAAGATTAGCCCAGCATATGGTCCTTACCTGTAATCCTAGTTTCTGGGGAGGCTGAGGCAGGAAGATCACTAGAGCCTACTACTTAGAGGGTGTGTAGGACAGGGAGCTATGATGACTCCACTATACTCCAACCTAGGTGACAGAGTAAGATTTTGTCTCTTAAAAGAAGAAGAAAGAAAGAAAAGAAAAAAGAAGCATCAGCCCAAAACTTTTTTGGAAAAAAAAAAAAAGAAGAAAAAAAAGCAAAGAAAAAAGAAGCAATGGCCCAAAACTTTTTCTATCACACCTTCAAAGAATAGCTAATCCCAAAATCTTCCAAAGAATGAGAAAACTATCAAAGGAATCTACACACAAACACATTTATCTCTCATGAGGCAGATACACCTTTATCCTAAAAACATAGCCACAAAACTGTAAAAAGTCAGTCACACTTCTGAGCAGAGACACAAAAATTTTAAATAAAATATTAGCAAATGGATTTTAGCAATGTATTTAAATACATATTAATATACTATTAATTATTTTTAGATGATCACAATTCTATAGGAGAAAAAATATGTTTTTTCAATACATGCAAAACAAATATTTTGTAGAAGACAATAATCTTTTTATGTTTAAACTGATAGCTAACAAAAAAACAGAAGGAAAATTTCTTAACCTAACAAAGGGCATCTACTAAAACTATATAGTAAATATTATACTTGATGTAATACAGAAATACTCCAGTTTAAATTTCAAATGAAATAAAACCTGTTATAATCATTTCTAGTTAATTTTGTTCTGGAAGTTATTAAATGTCATAATAAGATAGGAAATAAAAGGAATGGAAGATTGGGAAGAAGGAAATAGGACTGTAATTATTTGTAGATGATGTAAGGGAGTTTAGCAAGACTGATGGATTAAAATGTCAACATGCATATACAAGTAGCAGCCCTATATATCAGCCTCAAACAATTAGAAAATGTAATTCTAAAATAGGTTCCATTTAAATAGCAGCGACAAAGAACAAATGCAAATAAGAACTTAGAAATAAACCAACAATAGATGTACAAGACTTTATGAAAAAAAATTTTAAATATATTGATAGATTAAAAGAAAAGCTAAATAAATGAAAGTACATATTTATTCATGAATTGGAGCATTCAAAACCATAAAGATTTTAGTTATACTCAAATTAATCTATAAATTTAGTGCAATTCCAATTAACAGGGTTTTTAACAGAACTTGACAACTTAATTCTAATGCATATGGAAGAATAAAGTGTCAAGAATAGACAAGAAACATTTCTGAAAGATGCAAGTATCAAGAATAGACAAGTAGAATAGACTTGAACAAATGGAAAGACATCTTCCGTTCTTGGATAAAACAACAGAACACTGTAAACATGTCAGTTCTCCCTAAATTAATTTATATATTTAGGACAATCTCAGTGAAAATACCAACAAACTTCTTCATGAAGTTAGACAAGTTGATATTATAGTTTATATGGAAAAACAAACATGGAACGATAGCTAGGAAAACAACAAAAAGAAAAACCAATTGGGGAAGAAGGTAGGTATAGCCAATATCAGACATTAAAACATATTACAAAATTTTATATAATAAAGACTGAGTTACGCTAGTGTAAGCACAGACAAAAAGACCAGTGGAATAGAATGAGAAGCTTAGAAATAAACACAAGTTGAAATGGAAATATAGTATGTGATAAAGGTGGCATCTCAAATCATTGGTATAAAGATGGACTTCATAATTAACGATGCTCAAATAAGTGGGCAAACATTGGGAGAAGGTAAAATTAGAACTGTAACTTACACCATATACAAAAATATAGTTCAAGTGGATTAGGAACTTAAACAGAAAAAAAAAAGGAAAAGAAATCAAGAAATCATATAAGTAAAACCCAGTTATAGCACAAGAATACAGGGAAAAGGGAAAGGGAGGGGAGGGGAGGGGAGAGGATGGGTGGAGGGAGGGCAATTAGTGGGAACACACCTATGGTGCATTTTAGCAGGGTACTGGTGAAACTTATTAAAGGTAGAGTATCAAAGTCTTTACATAGTGATCAAGAAAATGCCATGAAGGCTATCTGTAACAGCACGATCAAAATATTTCTGATTATAAATTGTGGTACATGTATACCATGGAATACTATGCAGCCTTAAAGAAAGATGGAGACTTTACCTCTTTTGTGTTTACATGGATGGAGCTGGAACATGTTCTTCTTAGCAAAGTATCTCAAGAATGGAAGAAAAAGTA
>CAUYON010148055.1:0-45669 GCA_963573935.1 Arctocebus calabarensis | reverse complement strand
TACTTAGAGATCTAAAAATTGACCTGCCATTTGATTCTATAATTCCTTTACTAGGTATATACCCAGAAGACCAAAAATCACATTATAACAAAGACATCTGTACCAGAATGTTTATTGCAGCCCAATTCATAATTGCTAAGTCATGGAAGAAACCTAAGTGCCCATTGATTCACGAATGGATTAATAAATTGTGGTACATGTATACCATGGAATATTACGCAGCCATAAAGAAAGATGTAGACTTTACCTCTTTCATTTTTACATGGATGGAACTGGAACATATTCTTCTTAGCAAAGTATCTCAAGAATGGAAGAAAAAGTATCCAATGTACTCAGCCCTACTATGAAGCTAATTTATAGCTGTCGTATGAAGGGTATAACTCAACTATAACACAAGAATATAGGGAAAGGGGCAAGGGTAGGGAGGGGAGAGGGAGGTTGGGGTGGAGGGAGAGTAATTGGTGGGGCCACACCTATGGTGCATCTTAGAAGGGTACAGGCGAACCTTGCTAAATGCAGAATACAAATGTCTTCATATAATAACGTAGAAATTGCCAGGAAGGCCATGTTAGTCAGTTTGATGAAAATAGTTAAGATTGTATATGAAACCAGCACATTGTACCCCTTGATTACACTATTGTACACAGCTATGATTTAATGATAAAGATAATAAATATAAATGAACAAATAAAGAAATATTTTTGTCTATAATGGCAGAAATTATGCCCAAATTTTTATAACCATGACTGCTTAATGATTCTTATTATATATTTTACCTCTCTGATTGGCATTTTAATGCATAATGCTGCTACTAAGAAGCATGTTAACCTACTTTTTAACTCCAGACCATTCTCTTTAAATAAGTTTTTTATGTATACAATGCTAACAGACATAAAATTTCTCTTTCTTTTCATTTATATTTCCCCCACTTTGGTTCTCTTTCAATATTTCATAAAAATAAGGAAGTTATATGATGTCAAAAAGCATTACAAATAATAAAATCTGAGTAATTATAGGTCTCAAAAAAAGTGTACAATTCTATAATAGCTTAGTCAAAAATTTTAATCACTTCTTTGATTCAGGTAAAGTTGGAGAGGTCATTATGAATTATAAATTCCCCTTATGAAAGTGGGTGAAAATTGAT
This sequence comes from Arctocebus calabarensis, assembly GCA_963573935.1. Taxonomy (NCBI): domain Eukaryota; kingdom Metazoa; phylum Chordata; class Mammalia; order Primates; family Lorisidae; genus Arctocebus; species Arctocebus calabarensis. The sequence goes on along the minus strand of CAUYON010148055.1, from coordinate 44,525 downwards.
TTCAGCAAACCTGTTGACAGAATGATAAGGTCCTTCAAGTCATACTTCCTCAACATGCTTTCATCATTTTTGTTTGGAATATTTCATTTTCTCATGATACCAAACATAATGCTCAAATATAAGTCTAAAACTATTCCACAGACAAATAAAATTTATGGCGAGATGTTCAGAGTCCTACTTAAGGCATCACAACAGGTAAATCAGTTGCAGATAATAGGCTCCCAAGACAGTTGGTATAGCTCAACATCCTTACATCAGACGAAAAAAATGAGTATCTAACACTATACCAAACTGCTCTGCTATTTGACCTTTGGCAAATTCTCTCTGCCTTTGTTTTCCAATGTTTGATAAAAGTGTGATCAACCATACACAATCTCTATTATGGTGACAATCATGGAACTTTTTATTAATTCAATTATCAGTATGAAATTAATATTAACTATTCTCCAAAATTAATTAATAGTCCTCAGATAACATAAAATGCATGTGTTTTGATGGGAACCAGTGGCCATTGTTGGAGTTTTATGCTGCTACAATCATAGAAAATATATCCAAAAAAGTTACATAATAAAATTATAATCTAAGTAAAAAATTTACTCTTATAGGCAAAGTAAATTCAAATTCTTAATTTGAGAATAGTTCATACATTAATGCTTCTGATTATTTTTGTGGTAATTCTCTTTATTGGATTTATTTGAATATCCTTGTGCCTGAAGGTTCTTCTATGACCTGCCATATCGGGGGGAAGTCAAATTGAATTTCATGGTTGATCTGTTTGATCTGCTAAATTCCATGTTCGAAGACAATCCACTTACGATAAAAATATCAATTTAACATAAGTTTTGGCTGGTGTGATTCCTGCCTCCACGCTGGAATCATCAGCCTACACTGAAATGGCTTGCGATGTCAGAGGAGATGGGTCGTGGGGACCATGTGGACTATGAGCCAGCACACTGAAGAAGAGAGTCACATGTTTTCACAACACACAGATGTGTTTCCAAACCACACTTTTGGATGACACATATCTCCTCATGTTAAAGGTAAGTAGAATAAATATTTATTGAACATCTATTATAGGCAAAACTCTGTGCCAAGTGCTATGGCAAATGCAAAGATGAATGATAGAAAGTCCTTGACTCACGGGAGGGTCGAGGGTCAAAAATGTGCAAAAATCACCCCAATTTAAGGCTAAGAAGGGTACTATAAGAAAGCAAGGAAGATAAACTGGCTGACAGGTCAGAGAGATGTATTGAAAGGATAGAGACTTCAGCCAGGCTTTAAAAGTAGAGCTTAATTACTGACCATAATCCAAATTAATTCACCATGACGAAATAAATTTTAATTAAAGTCATTAATTATCAGTAAAAGATTTGCCAAAGCTTTTATGTATAAACAGTGTGAATATTAAGCCACATGCTGTGTGCATTGCATTCATGGAAACTCCTGTAATATGATTTTGAGAAAAATTAAAACATGGTAGTGAAAATGTTTAGAATCAGAATATATCTCTATACAGAAGTTATAATTCTCCAGTCTATATATTTGGATACAAGCACCATCCTATGGCTTCTAGCAGATGACTACATAGGAGTAAGAGTTTCATTTTGTAAAAAAGTCAAACAGTCAAACAATAGCTACTAGTAATCACAAGAGAAAAATCAAGAGCAAGAAGTTTTAACTTGGAGTTTTAATGTGCTGTAAATAGTTTGGTCTCTATTTGCTATAATCTTCTCGTTTTATCATTCAGCTTTCTTGGCACTGTCTTCAGTTCTGGGTCAGCAAGCACACCATCCTTCAGGCCATCACCTCACCCTCCCTTGTCCAGGATGCCATTGATGTGTGATGCTAAATCATCACATAATGAAGACCCAAGTTCTCCATCTTTTCTAATGTTCATAGAAAATGATCGTTAATTCAAAACTATGCCTGCCAATTAAACTTTCCTGTGATCTAATTTGCTCTAATTATTTCCATAAATTGAGTTGCAACAGGGCTTATATAAAATTATCCAAACACAAAATTGGGTTTTAGTCTTAGTTTTAAGGAAGGGTACAGGTTTCTGAATTGTTGCAGCATGTTGCTGAATGTAGATACCATTATACAAAAATTAGAACTGTATAAAATGAAATAAAACAAGCTTTCCTCTTTGTCTTTGCAAATTAAGGTAAAGTTTCACTCTGAAAGTACCAAAGACTGAGGTGATGCTGCACAGCCAAAGCTGAACAAACAATTTTGATGTAGATCCAATGAAAAGCTGTGTCATCTACATCCAATACATGGACCATACTAATTCTTTCTTCTGAAGGGTGTGGAATTGAATTATATGCTATATTATAAAGTACTCATTTTTCTATCAAATTGCATTTTCATATCTCTGTGGCACTGGGAACAGCATCTTTTGGAAAATGGTCCATACTTCTTTTTTTTTTTAAGTTTTTTAAAGTTTTTTGGCCATGACTGGGTTTGAATCCACCACTTTCAGCATATGGGGCCAACACCCTACTCCTTGAGCCACAGGAATTGCCCGTGTCCATACTTCTTTTTTGACACAGAGAAGGAAAAGGACAACAAGTTGTGAGAGAAATGGAATTGGTTACCACAGATGCAAACACAGTGACCTGAACCAGAGAAGCTTTCTTAGCAAACACTCAGAAGAATATATGAATGGAATGAGTTCACAGCCCAAACTATTAAAACAAGCAAGAGTTTGTAACTGAGGCTAGCCTTCATCTTGGCTGGCCAGATCACTTTCTATTTAACGCTGGTACAAACTTTGTAATAACAGAGCCTAGGCGCCACCAATGAGAATAATTGCCATCTACAAAAGTCTTACGAAAAAAATTGCCTTATAAAAGTTTTTGTTAAATCAATTAAATAAATATATAAAATTAACCTCATATATATTTTTAATGTTCCTCATTATGGAAGACCCCCATATGTTCTGTATCATTAGTGAAACATTCTCAGTGGTGTAATGATGTAGTACATACACGGGGGGAAAGTAATGCCTTTTTCATTTCTTCTTCACATTTCATTACAGGGTAGGATGCTGCAATTTTTCACTCAGGATTCCATTTTGGTGTGGGAAAGGGGAAATAGACCCAGAAAGCCAAAATGGCATCCAATGTCTCTAATTTCGTAATTCAGCAACTGATAATTTGCTGAGGTAACTTTTCTTAGCAGTCTTTTTCATATAGTTCCTAGCAGTTGTTTTGTTTGTTTTTTATTTAACCAACCAAGCATGGTTTATTTTTGAGAAATACAAAGCCCTTAGTTCTCATTGGCCATTTCTACCAGGTTTGATTGAAATGTATGCTCGAATTCCGTGAAGGGAAATTTTAGCTTATGGCAGATGAGAAATGTAGGATTCCGTATTTTCCAAATTTAGCTCTCTTGAATGTTTGCTTTAGGGATGATCCATTAAGTTTACCTTTTCTTTGGTTTGATTGGTACAACTAGATGTTTCTGATGACCTCATCCAAAAGAGAGCTGCTACAAAGAGTGGTCTATAGACTCTCTTTGAATGATATAAAAGGCTGTTTTGTCACAGTTTATAAAGAGCTGTGTGCACTGATTCCAAGGATTTTTTTTTTTTAAATGAAAGGTTAAGCCACCACCACACTGAACTACAAAATTTATTTCTGGGAGATGTTTCAGGGCTTCTCATGCTTACAGTTGCTGCTTCTCTGTTCTGCTGGGCTTTTTCATCCTCTCTTTTCTGACTCACGGACAATAAGGAAAAGGCACCCAGCTGTGAAACACCCTCCCTGTTTCCCAGCCCTGCCTCATCTTGGTCCAGGTGGATATGTAGCTGCAACGTAAGCCTCCAGCTCGGTCCTCACTGCACCCAGGCCCTGGTGGGAACAGACACCTCATGTCAAGAAGGAAGTCATATTATTACACATTATTGCAGTACTAGACCACTGCTGGCCTGAGAGGGACAAATGGGCTCAATTAAGCATTTCTTTTGATGGGTGTTGCTGTCTACTGTGGGTTGTTACTGGATAGCATGCTACAAGTTCCTTGGGGTCTAATGGGCAACATGCATTTTTTTCCCCTTTGACATTTCCCCCCTGAAATATCACATATTATTCCTTGCTCCACTTCACGTGGATTGCAATATTAATAATTACTATACTCTTTTCCTTTGAAGTGTCTATGTTAGGATCAGAGACCTGGGTCAGAGAAAGAGATAAAAAAGGGAGGGGAAGGAGAGACTCCTGGGAGTTTATGGGAAGACAAAAAAAAGCCAACAAGTCAGCAAGTCACAGCCATCTGCTGGGGTCTCTTAGTAATAATAAGGCAAGGAGACGATGATATGCACCACCCATTCTCTGTTCAGCATCACCTCCCTGTTTGACATTAAACTTGAAGTCTAGCAAGTCCAAGGCCCACCCAGTTCCACCTCCACACCTCAAGCTGGAATACTTGCAGGGCAGCAGCACACAGATGATGCAACATCTATGGCACTGTGTTGCCAAAAGAAATGATGAAAAACAAACACCCCAGCAAGTGAGCAGGATGGCTATCCTACCAGTATTCCAGCTTGCGACATGCAGGTGGGACTGGGTCTGCTGTGGCCTGCCCTAATGCCCACTCCCCTGTTCTGTTTTCAGAAGTAAATTCCATACTCTTCAGTGAGGCATGGGCACTCAAAGAAAAATAATAAGAAAGACCAACCCAGAATTCAAGGCTAACTGTGTTTGCTGTTTCCCCTAACGGATCTCCTTTCAATCCGCCTGAAGTACACAGCATGTAGCATGTGATATTCTTTTCGTAGACAAATAATGACCCACATACAGCTGTGCACATTATCTGGCAGACAGATGTTGGATTGGTGCTGCGGTTGATACAGTTCACGGGCAGAAGAAAAAGAACAGTCCATTAGCTCTAATTCTCTCCTTTCTTTAACAGGTTTGCTATTTGACCCAGACCCTCCACTTGGTTTATCTGTAAAACTTACTAGATTCAGTCTCTTTTTGATGCTCTCTGGTTTCAAAGAGGACTTAATCAGGCTAAAGGTTTTGGCCTCTAGCCGGAACCTCTGATTCTAGGCTTTAATGCTTTCACTTTCCCGGTTTGTGTTCTTTAAGGGACTGGGAAATTTAAGCTGAAATTAGATAGTTACAAGTGCTAACACCTGCCGCAAGTTCATCAGTTTTTGCTGGCCTCGCCTCACCCTGGATGTTTCAGCAGTTTACTCAGTGAAAGACAGAGAATGGCACTGTGGCCCTGGCATGGTGTGCCATCTTTTTTCCATGGTGCCTCCTTCACGGCCACTGCTGCTTCTCTGTGACCGAGGGTGGCTGCTCTGTGGCTTCCGCTCTGCTACTGAGGCCTGCAGGAACGGAACTTACAGTTGTGGCCACCAACAATCACCTGAGAGAGCCGTAGGCACGTGAAGGTGACTTTAAATTATTTATAGCGTTTTTTTTTCATTAGCACATTGGGGGTGGTGAGGGGATGTTCTACTCTCCTTGTCTCATGGAGATAAAAATCCCCCACTTGGAAAGATCTTCCGCTGAGGGAAATAAGAAACAGATGAAAATGTCTTAAGAGCTACTCCCCAAACACAAAAAAAAAAAAATGGAAATAGCTTTCATCTGGAAATCTCCGTTCTTCAGCGGGTAGAGGCAATGGGAGAAGAGGAGGGTGAGTGTGGCAGAGATGAGAGTTCTGGGGTCGGCTGACGTTGCTGCTCACCGTCCTTCCCCACTAGAAAAGGCCCTCAAGGCAGGGACGCAGCCCTTTCGTAATGTCCTGCTCCCATCTGCAGCTGCCCTTGGAACCCAGAGTCTAGTTCCCTTTTCTGCTGACATCTCCTAGGTATTCCAAAGGTAGCTGTGGGGCAAGGAAGAGAGTTGAGGCTTTCTCACTTGTGACCTTGGCAGAAGGCATCTTGTGCTCCTAGATGGCCATAGCAGTGTACCGCGAAGTCGTGCTTATGTGACTGCTGCTTGGCGTGCTGCCACTTCTGTTCCCAGAGCATAAAGGTGGGAAAGACCTTTCCTTTTTGCAGATTGTGGATCCAAGATTGCAATATGTAACCTGCTGCTAGGAGCTAGGGCAGGCCTTCCACATAACTTAGCTCACCAGCTACGTGAGCTGAATACAGCATATTACACCTGCCCTTCATACCTTGGTCTCTCTCCAGTCTGGCAGAATTAGAACACTGGCTTTACAGTCACCATACACAGGAAAAATAGAAAATCGTAGCTAAATGTACCTTTATTACAAAACTTTACATAACACTCTCTACGTGTGGACCACCTCTTTCTACACATAGTTTTTTCTCTCCCAGGCATGCCAAACACGTTCCAAGATGCCTGTTGCTATACAATTTTTCCTGTGGAGATGTTTGGAACACTCTATAGTTGTGTGACTTCTGTCAAGTTACAAAGGTCTCCTCCTAGAAACGGAGAGAGCTTTTCTCTCCCCACTTGAGTTCTCTCCCTCTACCAGGAGCTTTAGTGTTTTCTGTATTCCTTTCTGTAAAGAAATTCTGTCTTACCACTGGGGGGGGGGGGTGGGAATAATGTAATGAAGAATAATAAAATACATGTTTTTTTAAAAAAGAGAGAGATAATAAACTGAATTTTTGATTTGAAATCTAAAAAATAAAAAAAACAAAGCTCTCCTCCTTGCAAAGACTTTCAACACTAAACCACCTCTTGTATGGATTCTAAGCTGATTCTCCTTTTCTCTATCTTGCCACCTTCTCCTACTTGCCACCTCTTCCTTTTTCACTCTATAATTTAAAGTCAAGCCATTACACCCTTCTATTTTCTGAAAACACAATTATGTCCCCTTCTATTTAGTAATCTACCCTTAAATTGCTATATATAAACTCATTTCTTGATCCAAGTCTGCTGGCTTGTGTGGGACTTTGCTCATTGAATTTTTCTCTCTTCTTTTCACTTCCAGAAAATTGCTTTCTTATCCCAGCAAGGCTTGACTCCATTGCTTTCCTCTTCCTGAACAAATAGTTAATGTAACTCTCATTAGACCACTTGATGCTGGTTGGGAGAGTCCATGATGAAGACATTTCAAATATATATACATTCAAATATAATCTCTCTGTCCCCCTTCTAAAGGTCCCATCATCCCAGAATCCTAAATTAGAGCAACCAGAAGTCATCAAGTCATTTCTTTCTGCTTCTTTATTTTTCTACAATGAAATCTGAGGCCTAGAAAGATAAAATATTTTGCCCGACTTGCTCCTTTTCTCTTAAAACACTCTAAAAACATAAAATTTGCCTTACACATGTTATAAGACAAATCTCTAGACCCTTGATTTATAGAAAAAGCATAGAGCTAGAGAGAAGTAGCTTGCTCTTCCTTTTAACTCCATGCTAACTTATCTCTAGACCAGTGGTTCTCAACCTTGCTAATGCTGCGACCCTTTAATACAGTTCCTCATGTTATGGTGACCCCCAATCATAAAATTATTTTCATTGCTACTTCATAACTATAATTCTGCTACTATTATGAATCATATTGTAAATATCTGATATGCAGGATGTATTTTCATTGGTTGCAACCCAGAGGTTAAGAACCACTGCTCTAGACTGTCCTCACCTAGGGGCTGAAGCACGGGTGAGCCAACCCATCCATGCCAGAGGTCAGATGAAAGCACACGTCACATTTGCACCTGCCATAATTTTGAGATTCTTGCATCACGGAAACAAAGCAGGGATTTTTATGTAGATAAGCCCTTTCAAAATATGGCTGCAGATGGAAACACAGCAAGTGCTTATGGACAGGCAGGATTTTCTCATCACCAATGACTGTGGAACACCACAGGGTAGACGATTACTTCTAAACTAATACCTTATTATTGTGGCCTAGGAAACACAGCGGGTGATTAACATTTCATCTTTGGGTTATAAGTCTGATTTAATTCCACTAAAAAGGCATTGGAGTGCAGCACATGGCTTCCTCTGCCTCCAAGTGCCCAGGTATGAGGTTTGAGTGGCCGGCTGTGATCAATGCCAAACAAGAGTGTGAACAGCGGGAGTGTGCCTCAGGAGGACAGGAGCACAGGGGCAGGTGACTGATACTGCTGTGTCTGCCTTTTAAACCACCGCTGTGAGCTCGTTCATAACAGACAAAATTCACCCAAATTATTAAAGAGCAGAGGAAAAAAAATTCCCATCACAATTACATGGATGTTCTGTCAACAGCAGTAACAGTAGCAGTTACAGAATAACTACAGATAATTACAATCATTTAATTCAAAGTACCAAGTCACTTCATGCAGAACATGACTCATTTATCATTATTGACCTTAGAAGAAGCAAATTTACTCAAATCAATAAAGGTTCCAAATATCCATTAGAGCAGACAGAGATTGGTTACAAGTGTTAGGAGCTTCTATACACCTGGATTAAGAGAGGGAAGTAGATCTGGATGCTTCTGATTAATGAAGAGATTTTTTTTTTCCTTCTAAGATAGTTGTTTGAAACAAAATTGACCTTAATTTCTCCTTTAATTCATGTTATAGAAAGTCAGTTGTTTTTGCTACAAGTTTCATCCCCATTAATTGCTGAAACATGGTGTAATTACAAAGAGACGTAATCTATAAACAGGTAGAGTTCAACCTTGGTTTTAATGGAGTCTTCGGAATTCCCCTGAATATTCATGTGGCAGAGATCAATCTGGTAGGAATGGACCAGACACCATTGTGTTTGTCTTTTGAAATATTGTCATGAGCTTCTTCACACTCAAATAAAATTCACCCAAATTATGAAAAGAGAGGAAGAAAATCTCTTCACAATTAAGCAGATATTCTATATCAACAATAGTAGAAGCCGCAGTTTCAAAAATAACTACAGATAATGGAATCTCCCAGTTGTAGTAATGAGAAGGTTTAGGCTGCTTTAGGGGGTCTAGTATTGAAATAAAAGATCGAATGTGGGCAGAAATTGAGATAATAGAAATCAGTTTAATCACTTAAACATCCAATCCTTCAAATTGGGTCCCAGCTGTTTTCAAACATTACCTCATTTAATCTTACTGCTAAGGACCAGGAGGGTGGAAATTAGAAGGGAAACCCTTCAATCTCCACTAAATACACACAGGGCAGAAACATTTCTCACCCAACACTCCAATCCAGGGTCCTCAGATAGAAAATTTGGACAGAAAATTCGGACTTCTGTCAAATGTAATAGATCATGAAATGTGTTTGCATGAAATTAGCTATCATGCGAAAACAAATGGTAAATATTCTGAAATTATCAAAGTGGTAAGATTTCCTTCATCACAGAAACTAAAAATGATGAAAAACTGTGAATGTCATCCCATCAGAAGACCCTCCCCACAATGCCAGGTTGCTTTCTCATCCCACTCCTGAACTCTTAGTCACACACTCTGGACCTCTATGCCCATTGACAGGGAAGAGAACGGAGGCAGCCTCTTCCAAGTTTACATGGTCCATATGTGTCTGGCTGCAAAGGCCATCCCCTTCCCACCATGCTGTGCTGTTTCCATGAGTGCTCAGATAATCGCTATCAGGCCAAGCGTTCCTCCACACACAGATCATCTGGAAGAGCTAAATCAACATTCTGAACTGGGGTTTGAATGCTCTCTCTACCCCAAGAAGCATAAATGATCTTCCCCTTTTGTGGGGACTTCCCAGGATCAGGTGCAGCACAGCCCACACTTGACATTGATTAGCTCTTGTAAAGAAGCCAAATTCCACAGCCCTCTCATTGAATATGCGGTTCAAAATCCTTACTTGAAGAACTGAGAAAATTCTCCCCAGCTAAAAATCCAGCACCACAGGAAATCCAGGTACTGGCAGGAAGGGAATCAGCTGGAACCACTAAAGAAGCAATTGCTTCCTTAACACCATCTGGGAAAGAAAAGCTAGAGAATGAGGGCTGAGAACATGGAAGGGAGCTCTAACGGGAAAGGGAAAAATGCACAAGAAGCCTGCGTCCCTGAGACTGAAAATTTGTTCCATTTGTGTTTCTCTGCAGGAAGAAATAAAGAAATGCTGACAAGGCATGCCAGTCTGAATCCCCTGAGCAGTTGGCCTGTTTGACTTTGTGTGATGGTGGGCCAACCTGTGTGCCTGCCGGCTCACACCACTGTAGCTCTTCAAACACATTCTATAGATCCCGCTAATAAATTCCGTTTGGCTGCAACCCTTTCCCAGTTCCAGGCAGTCGCCTCTGAAGTGTAAGTGCAGCCTGTCTTTAAGCCAGGCTACTGCCACTTACTGGTGATCTGTACCTCTTTGGAAAACTAATCCACACTGCATTTAAAGGCAGGAAGCAGAGTTTGAATGAAAATGCAGTCCCATGGCTAGAGGACACAGCTCTCACACCTTCTGCAGCTCCAGAATAAGTGCTATGTTTTAAAAATATATATGTATGTGTTGGCAACATTGAAAAGGGGGCTAAAAAAACATCCCCCGCAGAAGTGAGAGCAGCAGCAAAAGAAACGTTAGCGCCCTGCTGACGGGAACAATAGAGCATATGGACATCACACCGTGCTTGCCAAGCAGACAAGGGCAGGGTGATCAAAATGGAGTCAATCTGCTTCTCTAATAGCAGAAGAGTCGCCTGCATGAGCGCTGTCTCCAAGTGCAATGAGGCCCTTAATTGCCTGAGAAAGGAGAGAGGGTTTGGCTTACATTTTAACCAAGCATACGTCTTCCACTGCGTGTCTTTATCTCAGAGCACTTCCCCTGGTGAGGCTAAGGTGGCCAGTCAGCTATGGATGTACACACCTGAGACTCGGCAGGAAAGCAGATTATCACCTGGCAAGGGGTCCCACCCTGGAACCAACCGTCACTGTAATGGGGTGGAGCTGACTCAGCCAGTGCAGAGCATGGCACAGAGCAAGGCTTCCAGGCTCTGCACAAGGCTGACAGCTATGACCGACCACCAAGCAACTTCCAGGTTCCTATCTGTTTCCTTCTGTACCCAATCCTGTTTCCCTTCTCATTATGGCTGTCCTTTCACAAAAGAGCAGATAGGAGGTTAAAAGCAAGATTGTGCAATCAAATCACCCTAAAGTCTAGATTATTTGATAACAGCATTATTAGATATGGAGTTTGTTTCCAGAGGTCAGCAGAAACAGGACATTGATATACCTAAGGATGTGGGTTTAGTGACCAAGTGGGCCAATACCTTGTCATACAGGGAAGTTCTACAAGTATCAGAATCACATGGTGGGAAGATTTGAGAATTTCTTCCCCTCTCCTTATATGGAGCCTGCAATATTAAACTCTTTCTCTGCTGTGAAAAAAAAGAAAAAGAAAAAGAAATCACATGGTGGGATGGACCAGACTGAAGTCCTGGACAAATAGCCCAATGGAGGGCGAAGGACACTGCACAAAAGCACAAATGCATGTGAATGATTCTAACATGCTGAAATCACACCACAGGCAGCCCCTGAGTTATGAGTAAGATAGGTTCTGTAGGTTTGTTCTTAAGTTGAATTTGTATGTCAGTTGGAACAGGTGCATTTACCTATTAATGGTAATAGCCCCTGTTTATAAGTGCAAGTTGTAAGTTGGTCAGTTGTTGGTAACTCGGGGACTGCCTAGGGGTCACAAGTACCTTGCCAAAAGGTGATTCTCAAGCCCAGGGTTCAGTCTGTCTCTCCAATAAGAGCAGGATAGGAAGTGATTAAAGTGCAAGGGAATAGGTGGAAAACTCCATATTCATTTACTCACCAAACATTGGAAGGCCTATCATGAGCCAAGAACTCTGCAAGGGAGGTCTGAAAGTGGGTTTTAAACTCTTAGCTAGTAATAGGCTTTAGGAGGTTAAAAAAAAAAATCCTGCTCCTAGGAAGGTCACTTAAGCAATTTAGCTTCTGAAAACTAAGAATGAAAGTCAGAATTCTGATTATAACTAGTATAAAGTACTACAAGTATGGCAATCTTTGTGTTCTCATACACTGATGTATTCTAGTGCTTAGAATAAGATCTGTTATACAGAACTAAAACAATTTGGATGCAATGTAAAAATCTCATCATGCTGTCTGCATTTTGGTTACATGGGTGTGTTCATTTAGTGAAAGTTCCTTGAGCTATATATTTGTTATTTGTGTACTTTTCTATCTGAATTTTTGTACTTTCAGTAAAGACTTCAAAGAATAAAAATAAAATATTCAGAAATGTCAGTTACTGAGAAATTGAGATACAAAAATAAAAACAAAATGATTATCATAGAGCAATCCTTAGAACATACAGGTTTGTTCAAAGGTTAGAGTTAATAAGATTAGAGTCTGAAAATTTAACCTTCAGAATTCTTAAATAATCTGAAAATTAAGAGACTCAGGCTCTTTTGGTGTCAGAAGGGAAACTAAGAAATCTATTAGCATGAATGTTTACAAACCTCAAGGTCAAGTTTTATTTTTTAAGTTTTGTACCTTTAGTTATAATGACAAGTGAAAGGCAAAAGCAATTGGCTTGATGTGGCCCATCTCCTTTTCTGAGAACCACCTTGAATATATTTCCCATTGTGGTGGGTCAACTAGTAAATTGTCCACCCTACAGCCAGTTCTCACTGACTCTCTAGTGTCCTGTTTCTCATCATAAGATGTTTTCAGTCAAAAAACATAAAAAGCCTAAAGAAAGGCCTTGGGTCTTTTACTCTGGTCCATGGATAAAATACTATATACCAAAACAACTTCCAAATGTCTATTTAAAGCACAGTCTGAACGTCAGACTCACATATCTAACTGCCTAGTTAATCTCAACTTGGAGGTCACACAGGCATTTAAAATTGTCCCAGAAATAAATTCATATCTCTTCTTCCTAACTTCCTTCTCTAGTTGCAAACTGGCCTCATGTTGCAACTGGACAGCTGTGAAATTTTCCTTCCTGATGAACATCCTTCCAACCATCTATTTTCCTACCATCTTCTTACCATCTATTTTCGAGTCATACGCTAGAGTATTTGTAAAACATTACTTGAATGACTTTACTTTCCTTCTTAAAATGCTGCAATGGCTTCTCCTTATCACAGTGGTTATGGCATCAGCCACATACACCGAGAGAGCCAGCCAGGTTCCAATCCAGCCTGGGACAGCTAAGCATCGATGACTACTGCAAAAAAAAAAAAATAAAATAAAATAAGGAAAGAAAGAAAGAAAAAAAAGAAAAATAGCTGGATGTTGTGGTGGGCACCTGCAGTCCCAGCTACTTGGGAGGCTGAGGCAAGCGAATTGGTTAAGCCCAAGAATTTGAGGTTGCTGTGAGCTGTAATACCATAGCACTCTACTGAGGGCAACATAGTGAGACTTTTTCTCAAAAAAAAAAAAAAAAAAAGCTAAACTTCTTCCTATGATATTTGAATCCCTAGAAATCCCTAATTTCACCTTTCATGTATAGTTCTCTCCATCATCCCCAGAGCTGTGGGTGCATGGTCTCCTTCCAATTCTTTGAACCTGCAAAATAGTTTTCTGCCTTAGTGCCATCACACAAGCTGGCTATTAACTAGGAAACATCACCCCTTCACGACCTGCTGTGATAATCATTCCCGAGCTTCATCCTCTGTACCCCTCTGTCATCATTGTCTGTCCCTGAACCCTACTCATTTCCTTCATGGTACTCATCATAATTTCTTACTATAAATCTGTTTTCTTGTTTTTTATCTGTTATCTATTTGTTCCTCACCCTACCAAAAACTCCATGAAAGGAGAGCAGAGCCAAGACTGTTTCGTTTATTCAGTACCCAGCAAATGTCTGTCACATTAATAGGAATATAGTAAATACTAGTTTGATGAATCAATGTGCCAAATTAGAAAAGTAAGTAGAAAGTGTTTTATAAAAAGAAAGAGAATAAACAGAGGAAGAAAGAATAAAAGAAGGTGAATGGGCATCAGGACAGGTTCAGATGAGGTTAGGTACACACTGAAAATGTTGGGATATTGTGTGCCAGGTATGGAAGAAGAGAAAACGACAAAATCAGAGTGTAGTTTCCTGTCAGACTTATTTTTAACATACCACAGAAGCATGTTATCCCAACTAAAAGCCATTCAATATAGATAAAGGCCTTCAAGAAAACTAATGTAGGTATAATTGTATTGGTTAAGGCAATGCTTACCATTGCAAAAGATAAAACTTCCAATGATAGTGGCTTCACAAAGTAAAAGCTTATTTCTTATTCTCATAACAGTCCAATGTGGAAGTTTCTAGTTGGGTAGATTTCCTTGAAGAGATGAACCATAGTCTCCACCATTTTGAATGTAGGGCTCCTAAGGTCAGTCTGGGATTGATCCCATTTCAGCTAACTGGAAGGTGAAAACAATATGAAGGGTCGCGAGTAGGGAATCTTTTAGAGATAAAGCCCAGAAGTGGGCTCTACCATTTCTGATCACATTCTAGTGACTAGAACTCAGTTTCATGGGCTCATTTAACTCCAAAACAGGCTGGGAAATGGAATTCAGCTTTGTATCCAGAAGTAGAGGAAATGGGTGGGTGATCAGCTAGTCATCTGTGTCACAATATTCTTTGTCTTTGAAAAATGCCTTTCAAATATTTTATTCAAGCTGTCAGTTATGTGTTTACAGAAATGGTGTTTACAGCATGTGAATGGCAACCCCCAAAATAGGATGAGCCTGTTTAGCATACAATTATCATAAAAATTCCCTTAGGTGCCCTAGAGCACCTCCGTAGAGGTCCTCGTCAACCTCGCTCATTCATAAGTGAGCTGCAGGAGACAGTGAATGTGTGCTCTGGGCTGGAGTCCCTAAAGTGTTAATGTGCAAGGTCTGTGTGCAGAAGGCAAGCTGCCATAGATCTCACTGACTTTGGCAGACACTCAAGGGTTATATTTTTCTCAGGGATGAAATATTCTTGGATAATTGTTCCAACATGTGAGACCCAAAAATGTGGCTTTTTTATTTTTTTGTAGAAAAGATCTCAGGAAATAGAGACAGACAAAAATACCTACTAAGTTATCTAGTCCATCTCTTGGGAATCCAAGCAGATTTATGTACTTCAAGATGTTTCACAGGATAATGTAGCTGTGAGTGGAACAGCTAGCTCTGGACCTCCCTGTCTGCCCGCCCTGGTGGTGCAGGACATATAACCCCACGCACGTGCACAGTCATCATCTCTCCCCAACACAGGCGGAACTGGCTTGATGGGTGTGTGTAGACTGAACAGATGCCTATGTAATATGGTATGAGAGGTGCTGGGAAAAGACTCCATGTCTAAAAATATCTCCCCACCTAGTGTGTAACACTTGCCTAAAATTCTGCTGTGAATGAATATATAATACGAACCTCTCACCTTTGTTTGAATTAGGTTACTAGATCCTTCTCCTCCAGTACCACTTGCCAAGATTAATATTTTACAGATAAAATGGGATAGAAAAAGATAATTATGGAGTATATGAACTTGTCCAGGAAGTGGAAGCCAGGTAGCCAGCTCTGGGCATCTGCAAATGGGAACTAACTGTGCAGAAAAGACATTTATGTCATTATAAGATGCTTATGTGGATATTCAATCTCTTTCACTTACATTAAACCCAATTATGGCAATTCGGTTCTGTGAAATCAATAATACACTCTATTCCATTTTAACATCTGAATACAGACTCCTGTAATCTATTCATATAAGTTATTTTAACCACACTTGCGGGTCTTAGGCTTATAACTCCCTTTTGTGGAGGGTCTCTTCCAATCCCTCCCTTTCACAGATAAAAGACTGAGGTCCAGAAGCATAAAGATCTCACAGTAGCAGAGCTAAGACTACAACTCAAGTATCCAGACTTCTCATTTCTTGTTCTTTATTTTGTGTCATGGTATTGAGTATTTATTGTTTACTAAGTGTTGAGCCCTTTGGATTATACAAAGAAAAAATGGAATAAGTTCCTGCTTTCAAACATCTTCCTCTTTGAGGGAGCAAATAGTCCTACACATGTAATTAGAAAAATGAATTAATAAAAGAGAAATACTTTTTCCCATTCTTGGTGACTCCTTCCTCTGATGGAAATTAAAATCTACCCTTGGGGAGGTAGAGTTTAATTGGAAAGAATAACTTAGCATGCATAGTTCTGCACTGTTTTTCTTCTTATGAGCCCTTACAACTGAAGAGACAGCAAGTTCTCTGTTGCACCTTCATGCTCTAAGTCCTACTGCATAAGATAAAGTGAGAAAGTCGGTCCACTTTGGAGCTTGAGAAAGGGCCAATTCTTTCTCATTCCCAATGTAGTCTCTTTTCGTTGTCTTATTCCTCAAGTTTTTTAGTTCTATATTAGGGGGGGAAAGTGCTATTTATTGGTTTTCCCCTTGGACAATAATTTCCAAATTGAGTCTGAAAATAAGAGCACTTCTTGTGGAATGCAGGCCTATGATATCACTTTAAATGTACAGGACAGGAAAGAAGGATGTCATGGGTGAAAAAAATAACAGACCTTAATGAAGATGCTGGACTGCAAAGATAGTATAATTTATGTTGAGGAAGAGAAAGCTAAAATGTCACACTTGGAAGAGATACTCTAATCAGAGTTGCAAACTGAATGGTCTTCAGGGGCACATACATTTGTTCAGCACATAAGCATGATGATGGAGTATGATGGGGTCTGTGGCAACTGATGAGTTCATACTCCTCCTACATGTATATAATTTCTTTTCTTCATCAGAAACCAGTGTTCTTGTCTGAATGTCCTTTTAGGACAAGTTTTTTACTTCCTGACCAGCCTTGTGGTTCACCTGTGAAAAAAATGTCCTATTCTGTCTGTGTCCCTTTTAAAAAGTGGACCCCAACTTTTTTATTTCAGAATATTATGGAGGTACAAATGTTTTAGTTACATGAACTGCTTTTGTACAGTCTGAGTCAATGTTATAAGTATTCCCCTCACCCAAATAGTATGCACTGATAAATGACTTTTTCTCCTTTGGGTAAACACCCAATACTGGGGTTGTTGGATCAAATGGTAGGTCTTCTTTTGGTTCTTGGAAATAACTTCATTTGAGTTTTCATACAGATTATCCTAGTTTGCAGTCCCCAAAACAGTGTATAAGTGTTCCTTTCTCAGCACATCCATGCCAGCATCTGTTGTTTGGGGATTTTTTGATAGAAGTCATTTTCACTGGAGTTAGGTGATACCTCACTGTGATTTGATTTGCATTTACCTGCTGATTAGAGATGCTGAGCATATTTTCATGTTTATTGTCCATTACTTCATATTATTTTGAAAATCTTCTGTTCCTGTTTTTTACCTACTTTTTTATGGGTTGTTTGCTTTTTTCTTGCTGATTTGATCAAATTCTTTATAGATTCTGGTCATCAGCCCTTCACTGGATATACAGCATGCAAATATTTTCTCCCCTTCTATTTGCTCTACCAATTATTTCCCTAGTTGTGCAAAAGGTGTTTAATTTAATCAGGTCCCATTTGTTAATTTTAGTTGTTGTTGTGATTGCCTTTGGGGTCTTCTTCATAAATCCTTTGCTTAGTCTGATGTCTATATAAGAGTTTTTCCAACATTTTCTTCCTTATAGTTTTATGCCTTAGGTTTAAGTCTATTATCCATCATAAATTAATGTTTGTGAGTGGTGAGAGGTGCAGACCCTGTTTCAATCTTCTACATGTGGCTATCCAATTTTTCCAGCACCATTTATTGAATAGGGATTCTTTTCCCCAGTTTTCCCCAGTATATGTTATTGTCTGCTTTGTAAAAGATCAGATGGCAATGTGAGTATGGATTTCTGTTCATTGGTCTATGTCTCTGTTCTTGTACTAATACCACGCAGTTTGGGTTACTGTTTCCTTGTGTGTAGCTTGAAGTCTGGAAAGGTAATGCCCCTGATTGTTCTTTTTGCTTAAAGTTTCTTTGGCTAAATGGACTCTTTTCTGGTTCCATATGAAGCATAGACTATTTTTTCTAGATATGAAAAAAGTGATGTTATTTTAATGGGGATTACGTTGAATCTGTAGATTACTTTGGGTATAATAGACATTTTAAGAATGTTGATTCTACCAATCCATGAACATGATGTATTTTGTTTATATCTACTGTGATTTCTTTCCTCAGTAGCCTATAGTTCTCCTTATAGAGGTCTTTCACCTCTTTGCTTAAATATATCACTAGATATTTTATTTTCTTTATGTGAAAGATATTGAACTTTGATTTAATTCTCAACTTGAATGTTTTGGGTGTATGGGAATGCTATTGATTTTTGTACATTGTACACTTTGTACATCTGACATCCTGGACTCTGCTGAATTTATTTATAAATTCCAAGAGTCTCTTTGCAGAATCTTTGGAATTTTCTAATACAGCATCTTATATAATATTATCAGTATTTTCACACTAGTGCTCAAGAACATGAAATCATCACCTTTTACTTTCCACATATCTTAGTTATTCCTATTTTTGCCACCTAAGGTCATAGTTTTCAAATGAGGTTACTCTCAACTAAAACCCCTGGATCACCTTTATTTGTCTTGCTGGTAAGCTACATACACCATACTGTCCTTGAATAGTGGAACACAGGATATTTTTTATGTTCAATTTTACCTGGTTAAATTGAAAAGTGAAATTGAAGCTGGGTGCTTATCCTAATTAACAAAAGGCAGACATTATTGAAGTATTTATTGGGTAATTCTCCTTCCCTTGGGAGATAAAAATTTAGAGATAAAGTTCCCTGCCATCAAACAGCTCACAAACTTCAAAATAATGAAAAGTGAATAAAAGAATTCACAAAATGATAAACACTATGATGGAATGCCTATACAAACTGTCCTTGGAAAAAAGATGAAACTTTTTCCTATAAGGAGGATTGAGTATATTGAGGAAGACTATGGAGAGGACATTCAAGATAGGGCTTTAAAAAATGTTGTTGGGCAGCATAGAGCATATAGTACATGGAATATAATGGTAAAAAATAAAGACTGATATTCCAGACTGGGCTGTCATAGTCTCAAAGCTAATGACAATGGAAGACCATCAAGAGGTCACATGTTCAAAACAAGGGAATGAGTCTGTGTCTTGTGGTTTCTGATTCTTCCAAGCAAATTAATCACTGTTCTTTCCAAGCTTCTGCTGTCTGATAATGACTTGTATATTTTTCTAAGTCATTGATTGAAAAATATGGAAGTGGCAGCCTAACCATGAGAAAGCTCCCTCAAGTTTACAATATAGCCCATTCATCTGGTGACAATGGAGATAATGAAGATAAGATGAAAAAAGGAGCCTAAACAAAAATGTACCCTGCTCTGCACATGCAAGAATGTTAGAATCTGGTGACAATCTGGTTATGTGAGATTATATAAAGGGATGACTTCAAGGTTTTAAGCCTGGTTGAACAGAAAAAAAATGTAGTTCCAGAAACAGTGTGAATCCAAAAAGAGAAGAGAGATTAGTGGAAATATGCTGATTCTGGCATAGGAGCTATTGACTATTAGGAATTGACAGGACATGAAGGTATCAAGGCCTATTGTAAATTTCAAGACTGAAGTTTGGTTGAGTGATCAGAACTGAAAGAGGAGATTTGGAAATCACCCATTTGGATCTATGTCTGAAACTCTGAGCTCAATGTGCAAGGTTTTAGGAATAATGACAGTTGACAAATTTAAAAATAACCCAACATGATTTATTTTGCTCGCATCTATTATATTACTGGATGGTAGGTAGAGGATGCAAATAGATCCCTTTAAATTTACTTTATCCATCTTACTGATTGAGACACATGTGAAGAAGAATACTAGATGAATTGAGGAGGATCTCAAACACTAAAGGATTACTATCACCCATAGGCTGATTCTTCTTTGCATTATGGGGAGTCAAAGGCACGTAATGGACACCAGATTACACTGTATGCTCTAAGTTTAAAATTTTTTCTGCTATAGTTTGATTTCGTTGACCCTTCCAAATCTCATGTTGAAATTTGATTCCTAGTGTTGGAGGCAGGGCTTAACAGGAGATATTTGGGACATGGTAGTGTATCCCTCATGAACAGATTAATGCGTTCACTTTGGGGGTGGCAGTGATTTCTTGCTCTCTTAATAACTTACAGGGAACTGGTTATTAAAAAGAACCTGGCACCTCCCCTCTGTCTCTTGCCTCCTCTCCCACTGTGTGACCCTTTTAGGTATCAGCTCCACCATGACTTCCCCCATGACTGGAAGCTACCTGAAGACCTCGTCAGAAGTAGACACCCATCCTCAGGTATTCCTTTATAGCAACACTAAATAGACAATATCCATCAAAAAAAACCCAGAATCTCCTTTTTCCCGTTAAATCTTTTCACATCACATATTGGAAAAAAATGCTGCTACATGACCCAGAAAAATGTTATGCCACTTGTATTTAACAAAATATGCAATAATATTTACCACCCTGCCATTGAAAAACTAAGGTTCTAATTATTATTTTGTCAAACTTTGATTAGTATTCTCTGAAGCCAGCTGTAACCCTTGTGATAGTGTGTACATGTATACACAAACATAAAATGTAAGTTCGTTTTGTTTTGTAAACAGTTCCTCCCCACTAATGTATGATTTTAAGGGTTTGTTCACCATAGAAAATAACTTCCTACATCCTAATTTCTTCATTTCTTATACATCTCTATTATAAAACTCTAACCTCTAAATCTCTATAAAGTACTAGAGAAAAGGTAGATTTGAGTAATGGTTTTTATAACACTTTTTTCTACAATAAAATTCAAATTATGGTAAAAAATAATTTTCAATTTGATATTTCTTTCTTCCTAGCATCCTCCAATGTGTGCATAGAGACACACTGTCCTACTGCATTTGAGATTATTAATTTGATGGCAGAGGGCTCCCATTAATATTGTTCTCCTTTAGCAGAGGTCAATTCTCCACAGAATCTCCTTCAAAATATCTTGACCCAAGGACTAAATTTATGAATTTTGAAAATATTGTCAGTCAGCATTGAATGCACTTACCCATTTAAAATGAGTTTTGTTTCAACGCACTTTGCTGTCATCCATGGTAATTGGAAAGTCAGTTTGAGATATCTTCCAATGTGCTTTTTAAAATTGACCAAGACTGCAGAAGCAGCTTCTTAAACCAATATAATTAATTTCTATCTGTCTAACCTGATCACCATAGGCTGACAGTCCCTCAGTATTCCTTATTTTTTAATGTATTGTTTCAATAGAGTACATCTTCGTTTCATCTCTCTCTTTTCCTCCTGCAAATTGGCACTTTCTGTCTTCTAGGAGTCTCATTACTATCCAATGATTTCTCTTCACTTCATGATAAAGGCACTAAACGAGGGCACCCATAAGAAAACACACCCACCTAACTACATAGCACATTTTCTTTCCTTTCCCCCCATCTTCTTGCATATGATCTTTATAGTTTCAATAGCTCTCAAGTGTCAACAGAGACCTAAAACTTTTCAACCGTTGGCTGCCTACCTCATTCTCACTCCATTCCTCCCAGGCAGCATCCTAAGTAGAATGGAATGTCGAAGCACCTGATTGGCTCATGGTCAGAGCATTCATTCTCCAGGAATGCCCTGTAGATACCAATTGAAACTGCATCATCCATAAAAGTAATCCATAGACCCATTTGCTTTTCATTTTTGGCTTATGATAGCAATAATGACTATAACACAGAGCCCAGGAATTGATGACCAGCTGGGGTTAATGGCCCTTGGCTGCACTGTGGGCTATCAACTCCCCCAGTTGGTCATTAATCCCCAGGAAATGCCCCATACCTTGATCGTTATTACTTAATTAATGCCTCTTTCACTTTCAGCCTAAGTGGTCAGAGCACCGTAACCCTAACAGCAGCTTGCTGTTGGAACAGTGTATATCTACTCAAATACTGGAATTCCCTATGGCTGCATACATATTTTAAATTTTTCCTAGAATAGTTGATTATGTTTGCCTCAGGCTTTTTTTTTTCTTACAAAAAGGAGGGTGGGGTGGTCGAGAGGGTTTATTTTTCAAGTGAAAATTTTCTGCTTGCGTATCAGAGCTACAAGGTCAAGAGGAAACTTGAATGTGCTCATCTTGCCTTTTCTTTTTAGGTTGCCTGAGTTGTTTTTCTTACAGAGATCTAAATGCAGAAATAAACAGGAAACAAGAAAGGGAGTTCCCCTTTCTGCAGTCACTGAGAACAGACTTTGCAGTCCTTGAAATGGCATAATAACAGAATTTATTTGGCTGTTGTAAAACTCCACATGCTTTCATAACTAGTTAAATAGCACCTGAAATAAATATTCTTATAGTAACATTACTATGTATCATATCATCAGAGATTGCTATAAATGATCATCAAAGAATAAGTTACTAGGCTGAGAAAAGAGATAGATTTTGTTCAGTTTTGTGGTGACTGATAAATGTGAATAAAGCACAAATATACGAGAAGTTTTGTTTGAACACAGTTGCTGCAAGCAACAAGCCAGATGCTGCTTTGGGTCAGATGGGTTTATACACAAAGAACTGCCTGTTTATGAACCAGATACTAACCCCAAGTGATTTTCACTTCTTCTGACTCAAGTAAATGCCTGCATTTATTATCAGCAGAAGCATTAAAGAAATCCAATCCTCTCCTATCCGTATTCTGAGAGAAACTGATGTTATCTGAAGAAATATGTTTCTAAGAGATTAGCAGTGATTCATGACTATCAGAGGCTCAAGCATGTAGAACAACTTAGACGAGATCATTTGGAAAGATCCAAACCATAATGCTTTATTTTAAAGTTTACTTAGAGAATCACACATCTCCAGGATTAATGCCATCAGTCGAAATGTACCAATGGAATCATTGAATCTTAGGGCTGGACAAAGCAGTTGAGAGCAGTCATTTACTTCCCCGACTTAACTTCATAGTGGATTAAGCATGAACTAACTCCAACAGACGTAAATTTGTCCTGAATACAGTCGTATGGCCAATTCCCTACATGTGTCTTAAAAATAAACAGTTTTATCTCATGGGTTATTTTTCCTTTTGGTCAAGTTTGAGTTCATTTTCTCTTCTGTTTTCAGTGCAGATGGAAATTCTTTTCCTAGCGTTGAAGATTTTTATTAAATTGTTCCTCTTCTAGGTCCCTAACAGGAACAAACTACTAATACCTTTATCCTTTCTTCTGAAGTCATATTTTTCTATAACATGTCACCTTTATGTCACTAGTTCAATTCCCTAAGATCTGCTTTCAGTTGTGTATTTGCAAGTTGTGTGTAGGTCAAGTACTAGGATCTGAATAAGGCAAGCATTAGTCAAGAATTGCCTCATGGCTTATAGTGTCTGCACTGAATCACAAAAAGTCTAGGTCTTTCTCTATTGATAACCTGTCAAATATTTCAGTGACTTTAAAATGGGTGCCTTGAATCATTTTTTTCCAGTCTTTCTATTGTGCAAACATAGAGAAAGTATTTATTGTACCTACACATTGTGCTAGGTTTGAAGCATAAAGAGATTCAAACAATCAGACAACAACAAACAAGGGAGAGTCTGTACTAGGAAGGAATTCACAATCTAGTGGAGGAGACACACAGATAGTCAGACACTGTTCAGGTCAACAGAGATGTCTGTCTAATGGACAGAACATTCACGGCACTAAAGGAAGAGCACTGAGCTCAACTTGGAGAGTTAAGAACCTTTCCCCCTCCAAAGGTAATATCAGATATGAATTGTAAAGAAAGAAAAGGAATTAAAGAAGAAATAAAGGTGTTCCAGGTAGAGGAAACAGCATTTATAAGGGGCACAAAAATAAGAAAATAGGCATTCCTGCCAAATGATCCATGAATTGATATTCTTATTGGTCCTATGGCCTTTTCTATTCACTTAATGAATTTCCAAGTTAATTCTTGCTGAACTTCCCCAACCCTGATCCTTTCCCTCTCTCTAGATATCATTATCCACTTACCTCATTATGTATTTTTCCACTTCTACAGCTAGTTTCTTCAATATATCTGGTTTCCAGGGTCACATCTGTCACTGTCTGCTCAGCTTGATACACTTGGTGTTCCTGTTCAGAAACCCCCTCACCTTCACACTGAACATCTCTTAGGTCATGTTAACTTATTGGAAACTATCTTGTATTGTTAAATTGAGGTCAAATTATTATGTTCAATAATATATATATGCAGACAATTCTGTAGCTATGCTTAAATATAACAAGGCCTAACAACTAAGTTCGCAAACTTGCCATCATGTGCTTATATTTGCAGCACTGTACAAACAATTCGGTAAGTCTTCATAACCTTTGTATATCAGTGTCTTACAACTGTATGTTTGTTGATGTGTGGCAGTGTCTTGCTGAGTTGCATTCATTATTGTTGTGTATTTTTGTGTGCCATCACAAGAACGTTGGAGCTTGAATTAAAGCAACAAACAAACATTCATAAATTTCTCATTAAACTTGGCAAGAGTGGAAGTACAATCAATCAGGGACATGTTAGTCCAAGTTTAGGGGGATAATACCTTGAAGAAAATGGCAGTGTACAAATGGATTAAATATTTTCCTGAGGGGAGAGAAAGTGTCACTGCTGAAGAGAGGTCAGGGTAGTTAGTAACAAGCAGAACAGATGAAAACATTGCAAAACTTCATCAAATTGTGCATCAAAATTTTCAGCTGACTGTGAGAAGAATACCAGACCAAGTATACATTGATAGAGAAACACTTAGGAAAATCTTAACTGAAAATCTTGGTATGGGAAAGGTGGTTGGAAAAATGGTCCCAAAGGACCTCATTAAAGAACAAAAGCAAATGAGAGCCAAAATTTGCCGCCAAGACCTTTTGGAGAAGGGAAGATGTTTTGGGCCATGTTACCACTGGTGATGAAACATGGGTGTACCGGGCGGCTCCTGTGGCTCAGTGAGTAGGGCACGGACCCCATATACCAAAGGTGGCGGGTTCAAGCCCAGCCTCGGCTGAACTGCAAAATAAAAAAATAGCCGGGCGCTGTGGCGGGTGCCTGTAGTCCCAGCTACTAGGGAGGCTGAGGCAAGAGAATCGCTGAAGCCCAAGAGCTGGAGGTTGCTGTGAGCTGTGTGATGCCACGGCACTCTACCCAGGGTGATAAAGTGAGACTCTGTCTCTACAAAAAAAAAAAAAAGAAAGAAAAGAAACATGGGTGTACCAATATGGCCTTGAAACAAGGCATCAAATTACATAATGGAAGTCAGCCAATGCTCCATGACCAAAAATATTCCAAATCAAAAGTCAAAATGTTGTTGCTACTCATAAGCTTTTTTTATATTACAGGAATTGCTCATTATGAATTTGCACCAAATGCACATTTAACCAAGTTTACTATTTGTAAGTGCAGAAAAGCTAAGTAAAAAAGTTAGAAAAAAACAACCTGAACTTTTTGCCAACAACCATTGCATTATGACAATGCACCAGTTCATGTAGCACAGCAAGGGAGTTGTTAGATAGTAAACAAATATCTGTATTGGAACACCCTCCCTACTAACCTGATCTGATCCTCAATGACGTTTTTCTTTACCTTAAGAGAAAGGAAATATTGAAAAGTAGACATTTTGATAGCATTAAGTTCATCAAGTGTTATTATAAAGTATTGATGGCCATTCCAGAAAAAGACTTTCAAAATTGCTTTGCAGGTGGAGTCTGGTCTTGGTACATAGATTTCCAAAGGAAGCGGTGACTATAGTGATATTCAGCATGGAGGTATGTAGCACCATAGTTTATAAATTCAATTGTCATACCTTATATGATCCTTTCCAAATATGTGTATTCCATTGTTCTTTGAGACTTTAACCTATTATGTTCACCATGAAATCTACTTCTTCATTGCTTAAAAATGTTGAACAATTTATAGTCCAAGAGTAATATGAATGTAGGATACTCTTGGCTGTGGCAATAATTCAAATTTTAGTTCCTAATATTTTTTTTTCTTAAAGCCGTATTGCTTGCATTTCTTTAATTACATGCTATATAGAATTAAAGATGATTAAGAGATTAACTGACTACAGAATACTCCTGAGTATTTCATATACTATATTAAAAATTATATTTAAATGTATATAATTTCCTTCAAAAGTAAAGTCATTATCTGAAAAATGTAAATTATTATAGCTAGTGGGTTAGTTGGAAAGCATTCGTTGGTACATCTCAGCTACAACTCAGTACAATATACAATATTATATTTCTTAAATTATATACTCTTTCCATCTATTTTTTAAGTCTCTAATGTGTAAAGCATTTTCAGAACTAGCTTAAAAAAAAGAAGAAATAGGAATGGTCATATTGGCTTATGAATTGGCTTTATAATATAGGATAGTGCTGATCAGGGTTCTCTATGATCATTCTCATCATTTCAAGATAGAGCTGAGTTTTTCAGTGTATACAGAGGAAAAGTCAATGTTAGTGGCTGGTTTTGATAATTAATAGTCTATGCCAGAGTTGTGTGCCTGTGTTTTGTGTTAGTAGCAATTGGGCAAGAGAATCGATAGTCTGATTAAAAAACAGAAACCCCAAGAGTCTTCTAAACCTAAAATGTTGATTTGCTATTTTAGCCCATGTCATTGAATGTACAAACTACCCTGGTTGCCAGATTTACTAGGAGAATTACTCTCCATGTAGGCTTCAATGAAGATTAATATTGGCATTGGTAAGGAGAAATGCCTATGTTAGGTTATTGCCTTGAAGGGTGCTTTTCTCTATATTGTATAACTAGTGATTCTCAGGGGATAGATACTTTGAATTGTGCCTCATAAATGCATTACAGAATTAGTGCCTGTTTTTAATTTTGCACTGAAGTAAGTTTTCACTATTCCACATTGGATACAATTTAACTAATTTACATATGAGGCAAGGGTTATGTTGCTCAATAGTTCATTAAAGAGAATAAACTGAAGGACTTAAATTTTTAAAAATATCTTCTATTTGAAGCAAAACATTGTGACAATAGTCAATATAGATGTTGTAAGAAAAACCATCAAAAGGAAGCCTAAGAAGAATATGTTCTAGCTCCCCTACTATGAAACCAATTTATAGCTTTCATATGAAAACTATAACCTAATTGTAGCCCAAGAAGAAGGAGAAAGGAGAGAGGGAGGGGAGGGAAGCGGGAGGATGGGTGGAGGGAGGGTGATTGGTGGGAGCACACCTATGGTGCATCTTACAAGGGTACATGTGAAATTTACTAAGTGTAGAATACACTTTACTAAGAATTTACTAAGTGTCTTAACACAATAACTAAGAAAATGCCATGAAGGCTATGTTAACCAGTTAGATGAAAATACTTCAAATTGTATATAAACCCAGAACATTGTACCCCATGATTGCATTGGTGTACACAGCTATGATTTAATAAATAAAAAAAAGAAGAAGAAGAAGGACAAGAAAAGGAAAAGAAAGAAAAAAAAAGAAAAGAAAAAGTAAGCCTAAATGAAAGGGTCCAAGTGAAATAAAAACAAATTAGGGCAGTTTTTAAAAAAAATCAAAATGAACCATTTCTGGCTCAGTAGGGAGAAAGACATTGAGAAGAAAATAGATGTATTAACTCCTTGAGATCAGGGATTTCTTCAGATTTTCAACACATAGCTTTGCACAGGAAAAGCACTGATGTAATATTAGTTCGTTGGCTTTATATAAACTGTGACAGTGTCTAAAGATTTTAATTTCTAATTACATAACATTAATACATAAATAATCAAAGAGAAAAATGAAAAATCATAAGGCTCACCAAAAAATGTAGGTCAGAGAAACACGTATAAAGTAACAAGTTTGTAGAAAATTGGGCTATTCACATCACAAAGTCCCAAGGCTGCAGATGCTGGTATGGTTGTGGAGAGAAGGGAACACTTACACCCTGTTTGTGGGATTGCACCTATGGAAAGAAGTAGGGAGAATCCTCAAAGAGCTAAAAGTAGACCTTCTATTTGATCCTGCAATCCCATTATCTACTCAGAAGAAAAAAATCATTTTACCATAAGGGCATTTGCACTAGAATGTTTATCACAACTCAACTCACAATTGCCAACATGTGGAATCAACTCAAATGCACCCACCAACTCATAAAGAGATTAATAAACTATGGCATTTGTATACCATGGAATACTCTTCAGCCATAAAAAGATGGAGACTTTATATCTTTTGTATTAACTTTATATAGAGTTGAAGAATATTCTCCTCAGTAAAGTATCATGAGAATGGAAAAGCAAGTATCTAATGTAGTCAATATTAAAATGAAACTAATAGATGAACAATTACACACCCACACAAGAGAAAAACACAATTAAGTTCAAGTTGGGGGAGGGTGGAGGAGGGGACAGAAAGAGGAGAGGGTAGAGGGTAAGGGCATAATCTCATTTAACAGGCACTATGGAAGGGTATACAGTACACCTCCTAGGCAAAATGTTCAATACAACTTGGACATTACCTAACAAACACAAATAACGTATATTAATCTGAAATTAAGTTTAAAAAAAGAAGAAAATGTGGGCTATTAAGAATGCTTTTTAGAACTTTCAGTTGTTTAAGAAGATATAGCTTCTCTTCATGTTAATTCATAAGATCTTAATTATCTTTTAAAAATGTATATTCACCATTGTTAGTTGGACAAAGCCCATACCACATAAAATTGCACACCAGATTTCAACTACTATCAGATGAGCTCTGTGCTTTCTTTGCCAAAATATAGCATAATAAACTGGCCATTACTTAACTGTGGGGGGCCTATAAATTAGTGTTTATACCAGCTCACTATAAAGTTTTATCAGTGCTGCTCCAGCAGGGATGAAATCAGAAGTGATGTTGTCTCTTCCTAATATTTTGTCTGAGGTCAGATTCACAAATGAGCTAAAATGAGTGTGTTAAGGTGACGCTCTTACTCTACAAACTTACCAATATTTGCAACAAATTTTAGAATTTATATCACGATAAAGACTAGCACATAAGGTGCATTTGTATGAAATCTGAAATGGATTATATGCATGGATGGAGAATGACTTATCTGATTTAAAAGGGCAATGTCATTTTAATTCCTAGTTAATGTGTTGATTCGTAGGATGTGCAGTGACTGGTGTATAAATGATCTTTGTCACACCATAAGATACAAAATAAGTATTTTTATTGTAATTTTACTCTCAAATGGTATTAGGTCATATGGTCTAAAAACAACATATTCCATTTAATGTTTCACTATTTCTAGTAGATAAAACTGTATCATTAGGGACTACATATTGATTTTAATTAGAACAGGCACTACACCATTAATATGAGTTGTGATGGCACTAAGCAGTTGTCAAGGGACGATTAATTAATTAATTGTAAATTAATTAATTCAGAATGAATCAAATCAACCTAGGAAAATGAATATAGAACTTGGGAAAGGGGATTAAACTCACAAAACAGATTGAAAACCCAAGGCAATCTAAATTGTTAATCAAGGCCACAGAAAATTAAGCAACTCATTAAAAGAAAGTACCTGTTGTTTTTAAGAAAGCAAAGTAATAACAATAGAAACAATGAATTGTTTTCAGACATCAAATATTTTCCTTAAAAATAGTATATGCAATTCAGGAAAATACTAAGATTGCCACTCTTAGGCCTAGAAGTATAATTTGTGGTAAAGGGTACTTAACATTCATTAAAATTTAATTACTTTATTTTCTGTTCATGGCTAACAAGGAAACTCACCCACCAAGGTGCTTGAAAGGATATCCATACACTAAGTTGAGGGAAAAGCTATTATAAAGACAGCAGTGCACCACTTTTTTATGGGTTTCTCTCTAGTTACTGGATCCCATTGTTTATAAAACTCAATGCTTCTGGCTAACAAGTAAAAGTTATGTTTGAAGAAAAAAACCACTAAAATCAAACTTTAAAAATTCAACTATGAAAAATATACATGTAGGTGAGAAACACTGATACAAACATATTTCAATTTAAATATTTTATGAGGTGATATTTTTTATTAAAAATGTGTTTAATATTTGTGTTTATACCAAAAGAAGAGAAAATCATAGAGGCAGCTTCCTAATGACCAAGGAAGATTTATGCATCAATTATAACTTATTAATCAGGAAAGAAATAAAATATGGCAAAGGAAAATTAAAGAAATAGGTGTATGAGACTCTGATATTTAATAGATGTATGTTCTAGATTTCCTCGCTTTTAGACAGTGTCTTTCCAGAGGTAAGGCATGTTAAATGAACATCAAGAAAATGAATCTTATTTGTCATGGCTATATATTGCTTATAAACAGGCTATCACCACTACTGAAATATAAGTGGAAACTATTTTTGATAAACAGTGCTATACTTAATTACACCTTTGTTAATAAACACAAAGGAAAAATGTCAAGTGGTGAGAAGAGGACATGCCTGTATATGCACCTAACAGGCTTGGTACTATTTGGTCAAATAAGCACACTGGTTTACTGTATAGATTTCTTGGACAGTACGATGCAGACAGGCCTAGAGTAACACCCTACAATCACAAAAAGTCAGTTGCGATTTGTACTACAATAGTTCACGATAAACCTGTAGTAACTGCAAAAAGTTACACAAATTGTCGTATATGAATTCAGCTCCTTAGTTTAACAATTACTTATTGTGCACATACGATGACTCATGCCTTGTTCTAGAATTTTGAGATATGTTGATAAATAAAAGGAAATATCTCAGCCCTTGTGGACTTTATATTCTAGTAGGTTGACACAGCAAACAAACAAAAATGTGAATTAATGTATTATGTTAGAAATAAGTGTGTGGGAAAGAAGAAAAAGTGGATCGGGGATGGGGATTAGGAGGAAGACTGCAATTTTGCATGGGATAATCAGGCCTCATTGAGAAGGTTATATTTAGAATGTTCTAATTCCAGAGAGAAGAGGCAT
This sequence comes from Arctocebus calabarensis, assembly GCA_963573935.1. Lineage (NCBI taxonomy): Eukaryota > Metazoa > Chordata > Mammalia > Primates > Lorisidae > Arctocebus > Arctocebus calabarensis. Next base: position 13,766 of record CAUYON010148055.1, on the reverse strand, counting down.
CCAAAGGAAAGTCCTAAAGTGGACACTTGCTGAGAATATTCAAGTAACAACAAGGGAAACAAATGTAGTAAAAGATGTCAGAGGGGAAAAGAAGTGCCAGGAAACATGGAACCTTGTGTATCACTGTCCAGATAGACTTTTTCCCTAAGTGGAAAAGAACCATTAAATGATTTTTAAATATAAAATTGGTGTGATGTTACTTCTGTTTCAAAAGGACTGCTACAGTTGCTGTACTGATTGTAAGGATCACGGGTAGAAGCAGAGAGAACACTTAGGAGAAGAGAAATGATGGAAATTCAAACCAGGGTAGCAACAGAGGCAAGAAGAATTGGACCAGTAATCCAATTCTAGATATATTTAGATGGTAATACCAACAGAGTGACAAGGTAGTGGATGATATTGGATGAGAAAGAGAGAAGGAGACAGAGAGGTGTCAAGGATGGCATCAAAGAATTTGGCCTCAGCATTTAGGAAGATTGTGTTTGTTAAACGAGACTGAGCAAGTTCAGGAGGAACAATATGATGTTCAGATTAGGATATGTTGAATACGAGATGCCTAGTGGACATCCAAATAGAAATACAACATAAGCAGCTAAATTTACGAATCTGAGGTTAAGAAACAGGTCTTGGCTAGACATAGAAATGTAGAAATCTAAATATAAAAATGGATTTAACATCATGATACTGGATGATGCCACCAAGGCATTGAACGTTAATAGAGAGTGAAGAGGACCAAGGTTTAAGCATGAGACACAATATTCCACTAAGAAAAGAGAAGGAACCAGCAAAGGAGACAGGAGGATAGGCCAGAGAGGTAGGAGGAAATCCAAAAAAAGAGTGGGTCCTAAAACCCAAGTGAAGAAAGGAACTCAAGAAAAAAAAAGAGTCATCAACTATGTTGATATATAGCTGTGGGTTACTGGAGTAGCTTTATTACATTTGGAACCCACTCATGAGATGGGTTTCAGCAGTAATCAAATAAAGAGCATTCATCAGCATAGTTCCATATAATCATGAGCTCTAGATTTAGACGAGGATTCAAATTCCAAATGCACCCTCACCATCTTCAACTAGGTCCTTCATGGTATCTCTGAGCCTCATTTCCTAGAAATTGACTTCACAAATCCTCTGTGAAAATTCAGTCAAATGATTTATGTAGAATCAGCTATGAAATCTTTGTGAAATAGGAGTTCCTTTGAACATGTTATTTAATACCAATAATATAAATGCCAACACAAACCCAGATAATTTCATTATATACTTATGTTATTTGTTGTAATATATACTATATGGTTTCTTCTCTTCATTATTTTACTCATTTTAATGTATTCATTTATTCTATTCGTTCTTTCAATTATGTATCAAATATTCTTTAGCCTTTATTCTTTGCCAGCCATTAGCACTCAATTAAACAAAAATAAGACATATAACTTATTTTTATAACTTAAAGTATACCAGACTCTGCAATAAATAGAATTTATTTCCCCCACTTCATGTGAGAAATTTGAGGATTGGCTCTATCACCTACCAGTGATAGGTGACCTTAAATAAGTTATATAAATTCTTTGATCTTTAGAAAAATGTAATACATTTTCTCTATTTGTAAGGTGGTAGAGAAGATTAGCAAAGATAAAGAGTAAACCTTTTAGCTTTCAGAGAACTATAGGTCTTATTAGTAATACATATTCTTTACTTTCTGTCAAAGAGAATACAGACTATCCTGAGGTGAATAATTCATGGTTTTCACTTTTATTGGAAGTTGATTAGTCTTTATAACAATGTAACTCATATTTTGACAGACAGTATTCTATTTGCCTTTAATTACTCATACCCTTTTCATAAAATATTTGAGACAGCTTAAAAGAAGATGATCTAAAGTGGTAATTACAAAAACAGAAAACAAGAATGCATATAAATATGCAGAACATATATGCTATCATAACCTATTTGATATTTTATTGTGCCATTTTAAATTTAATCCACACCTTCTTGGCAGCCAAAAGTAAAGGGATATATTCTCATTATAAAGAAGATTCTAGTCACTAATAAAAAGCAAAGTTTTTAACATAGAGCTCTAAAATATATTTCTTAGTACAAACATCATAGGATATATAGAATAATTTAAACTATAACTTCAATATTATTGCAAGACATTCAGGTATGAATTTCACCTGAATGTTTCTGGTAATATCTTTCAATAAAAAATTGAGTTTTAATGTAAAAAATAATTCATTAATGACAATTCTTTGGCAAACAGAGCTAGTATAGTCAAAATATGTAATAATACTGTTTAAAAATCTGAAAACACTCACTAATTCTTTGTGTACATCTTATCACCCTCAATATATTTTTATGCTCATATTTTTATGTAAGTACATACACATGCACATACATAGATATGCTACCACATTTATAACATTAGAATTCTAGAGTAATCAATGGCTTTAAATCATCTACAATAGGTTTGACTTCTCTTCCCAGACTTTCAATGGGAGCTGGGTGGCAAATAAAGACCTAAGAAACTGTGTTCTGTACTACTGATGAGGACAGCAGAATAGACTTTAGAAATTAAACTACTGATGTAAATGTGACTTTTCCAGGATGTTCACCAGGAATTCTTACTATCATGGGCACTAATATTCAAGATGGCTTGAAGATGATACAAGAATTTTTTTCTCATGGGGAATATTTGGTTAACACTCACATAAACAAATACTCCTTTGACGTCCCAATGATGAATCCTTATGAATGTGCCTTTCTAAGAGTACAACACTGTAATTTTCTTTAAATAAACCCAGACTCTCATGAAGGGCTCTTGGGACTGAAGAGATACCCAAGTCCTGCTGCTTTAGATTTTCATATTAATTTCTGCCATTCTAGCTTGCAAAGATGTTTCTCTTTTGTTGTCTTTTTTTTGTTTGTTTGTTGTTGTTGCTGTTATTAGTTCCCCCTTCATTTTAAAAGTTAATGGACAATCCTGATTTTTCTTTAAAGATGTTCTTGATGGTATTGGAGAAATGTCAGAAGTAGTGAAGAAAAATCCTAACATGTCATCCAGCTGAAGTCCATCTTTTGAGATAAAAAATACTCATAATGAAAATGAGTTGACAGCTTACTTGATGATATTTACAGCTGGATATGACGTCAATCGGAAGGATAGTACAGATCAATTTTAATGGCAAGCAGCTAAGCATGCTTATTGATCTGCAGCTCACTCCTCAACAAATGGCAAAGACCATTAATATGCTAGCACCAGGGACATGGAAGAAGCATAAAACAACAAGTGACTTTGAGCCTTTAAAGGAGATAATTTAAGAGTGCTGATTTGATGATCACAAGGGAAAGTGTGAATTCATGATTTAATCTCCATTCACTACCTCTCAACTAAACATTGATTGCCATCCTAGGAGTCATATTTCACTTGAAATAAATTTCAAATATTTCATAATTTCCTCTTTAAGCCCTTTGCTTTAAGGGATGCCATTTGCTGTCCAGCTAATCCTACAGTAGATTTTTTTTTTCCTGAAAGAACAGAGTTATTTCTTCTAAAGCAGTGACCATGTAGGTGAAACATGAATCAAAAACATATAAGAATATCATGTATCCCCCTTGTCTGCTTCTGTATTTCCTTTCTACTCTATGAGGACAATAATATTAGTTCCTCCCTGGAATATAAAATGGATAAGATCATGTCTATTAAAAGCTGCTAGAAGACATTTATTTTAGAAACCAGTAAAAGTCGTCGTAGTACCCACATAGTAGTCAATATTACAAATATATATCACTTGAATGTGCTTCTGCTACTGCAACTAAACTTTTCCCAGTCTGGAGAAGATGTGAATACCCCACTTTGTTCAGCCAAATAAACTTTTCAGTCAGACATCTTGCATTGTATTTTAATATACCTAATGGAGTCTCACCAAATGGATGTTAGGTGGGCTGTCTGTAATAATGAACTTCCTAACCTCTAGAGATGCAGTACATCTGCTCAGATCAAAATGTGTTGTTTACGAAGCTCCCACATTCTGGAGACATATGTACAGTACCAATGTGCAAATAACAAGTTTCAAACTCTTCAAATGGTTCTTAGTCGGCTAGTAAGGAAGCATTAACCCTCAAAACATGAAACAAATACTGCAAATTTACAAAAGGTTCGGATCCTTAGTAACAATATCTGATGTATAAAGACATCTGCTATACCTGGTCTTTGCTGGAGGGGAAACATGATAAATTTCACCCCAAGAGCTTTGCACTTTCCTGTATAAATCCAACTGGACCATTAGGATGAGAGTAGAGAATTAAGTCAGGAATTCATGATGCATGATCTCTTATAAGAAATCACAACTTTCCCCCCCCTTAATGCTGACTGACTGATAGACTGAATTTAATTTCTTGCTTGTTCTTTTGAGACATATAAAAAAAAAATCATTCACTTCATCAAATGTATATTCTCAATACCCTTCAGTTAGTGTTCAGTGATGATCTTTGTAACACATTTGAATCTACCAAGTTATTTATAAATTAATCTCCTGGCTCGGGTCCTATTGCACAGTGATTATGGTGCCAGCCACATACAGCAAGGGTGGTGGGTTCGAACCCAGCCCAGGCCAGCTAAACAACTGCAACAAAAAAATAGCTGGGCATTGTGGTGGGCACCTGCAGTCTCAGCTACTTGGAAGACTGAGGGAGAGAATGACTTAAGCCCAAGAGTTTGAGGTTGCTGTGAGCTGTGATGCCACAACATTCTACTAAGGGTGACATAGTGAGACTCTGTCTCAAAAAAATAATTAATTAATTAATTAATTAATAAAATAAAATAAAAATAAATTAATCTCCAAATGTAAAAAGGCATCCCCAGATACTATACTTATAATACAGTCACTATTCTTTTCTGAATGCCAATTCTATTTTCTCCTACATACCTTCCTATCCCTTTGTTTATTAAGATTATTACTTCACTTTCTGGCAAAGTTTGGGTAAAAAATTCTTTTATTGAAAGCACATATCCTAACAATACTTTCTGAGTGAATAGGAATGGGGAAAGAATTGCAAAATGTAGACATGCAACATATTTCAAGCATCTTTTGATATAAGGTAACTCAACATGAAGATTTATTCATATTTATATTGCTCAAACAACACTCCAAAATTAAACACATCGATAAAAAAATCCGTTGAACTGAGTTAATTCTAACAATGTGTCAGAATACGAAATACACATATATTACATGTGAAAGACATTAAGATTATTAAAGATGCTAAAAATTTGTTTAATGTTAAATTAGCATTTTATTTAAATTTAACCTATTTTGTTACAATATTAAAGATGTTAAAAATGGAAAATTCTGAATAAAGGGAGTGCCATTGGTGCCCTAACCAGATTCCCTTCAGGAGACCAGTGGGTCACTGAGCTGCTGTGAATGTTGGAGGATTACCTTTCACCTAATGAGAGCCACCTCACAGGGGAAATCTTTCATGTGAGCAAACATTCACATACACAACACTAAAAACACAAGGTGATGTGGGTAGCTCACATACAATAACCGGCCCACACGGTGGTACAATAGGTCAGCTCCTTACCTAACTGTAAGACACTACGTTATGGTACAATGTATGCTCCAGAATTCACTGAGGAACTCGTTGCTTAGCTCCTTTACCAACCACACCAACTTCTTCCTTGCCTTTCTCCTGAGAGCAGTCACTCAATAAACAATACACAGCCAGATTCTTGTCTTAGGCTCTGCTTCTCAAGGAACAAAACACACTGCTGAGACCCTTTCTTAATAAAGAGAATCTTAGCAATGGTTTTATTTTAATAGGTAGTTTAGGGGAAATGTTGGCATAAGAAAATGAAACTATGGCAAGTAATTGAATAAATTCAACCAGCTGTAGAAATTTTAACTTGCTGTGGGTTCTTACCTTCATAACTGGCCTCTTGCCACTCCCAAAACCAAAGTTCCAGGAGTGGCTGTGCTAATGGTTATTTCCAAACTCAGCCCATACTGATCACTCACCATCCCCCTTCACTCCACCTCTGTCTTTCTCTATTCACTATTTTGCATTGTTATATCTATCTTTTCTAGGTCTAGGCCTTGAGCAGTACCATAGACAGCAGACTTTTTACATATTTGCTAAATCTATGCAATTGACTATATAAATTAATAATTGAGGTCTAAGAGAGAAAACACGTAAAGAAATATCTGCTCTGTAACTGTACATATAAACAGAGAAAGAATGGTAAAATAGGCATTCATTCCCATACCAGTTCTAAGGCAACAAAGACAGACCTATCCCTAATCATTATCACTGGCTCTGGAGAGAGCCAGAGAGGAGGGGGGATGCCAACATTAAATTACTTATGACTCCTCTTGACCCTAAAAGAGAATATTTATTTCCCTTCAATTCACATATGCTGCTCAGAACTGAGCTTCCTGGAATTTCTATTAAGAAACCAGATTACATAGCAATAATTTTCAGGTGCCACAGTCTCTGCTAATAGTGAGCTGCAAAAAAAGGCGGTACCCTGAGGACAGCAGAAAGAGGGAAAGTCAGAGTCAAGCCCAAAGCTGCAGGGATCTTGGGACAATTTGAATGGTTGTTAATGAATGAAATAATTTATAATAGGCAGAAATCACAGTCCAAAAATTCAGGGTGCAAGAAATGTACATTATCTTATTTTTTTATAAGCCAACTTCAGTTCTCTTTCAAGCCCTATTCTTGATTCTGCTTCATTAGCAGAAAATTCAGTCTTAGTGTTTGGGATACTTCCCCTCCCCTTCTCAAGGTTAGTGCTCTGGGAGATTTACATAGGGCGGGTTTTTTGAAAAGATTTTTGTGAATAGGAAGAGGGTCGGGGCATTTGGTTGACCTGTCTCTCATTCACATCTACCAGGCTCCCTGGATCGGGGCATCTACCTGCAAGGCCCTGCCTCAGCACCTCCTGAGGCTGTTTTATACATACTTAGCCATTTCTTCCTTTGGGTCCAGGATCTGAAACTCCTTTCTCAGCAGCTTACTTACTTCTCTGTTCTTATCACTCTCTTCTTCCTCATGGTCCAAGGAATCTTTTTTAGGCTTAGGGAAATCTTTCCCTTCTTATTTTTCTTGAATATTTGCCTCAAAAGCACTCCTTTATCTTACACTTTCAGGTGTCTATAGGGCCTCAAGCTTGTTGGGGGCCTCCATTTTGTCTTGTAATAAATTTGCACAGGGCAATAGATGTGTATTTTGGCCTGGAGGTCTATCTTCAGTTCTTTACTGAATCATGTGCTATGGTCTGAATGTTTGTGTCCTCCCAAAATTCATACGTTAAAACACTAACTGCAAAATGCAATGATATTATGGGGTGTGGCCTTTGTGAGGTGATTAGAACCCTCATTGTGGGGATTAGTGCCCCTGTAAGGGAGCCCTTCCATCCTTACTGTAACAACACAAGAAAGGAACTGTGAGGAATGGGCCCTCACAGGACACTGACTCTGCCAAAACCTTGATCGTGTTCCCAGCATCTAGGAGTATGGGTAATAAATTTCTGTTGTTTATAAGGTACAAAGGTCAAGCTACTTATTCTGAGTAACCTGAATGGACTAACATACATAGTGACATACTATTTCTCATTAGTAAAGCTCTTGTAAATCAACATTTCTCATAGGTGAAGAGTCACGTGCATAATAAAAAACAAACCAAACAAACAAAACTAGTTGATGGCCCAATTTGAAATCATAGAAAAGTGTTCATGTTTAACTGTTCTTGCTCATAAAGTGACCCTTTGTTCCCAGAGAGGCCTGTGAAATACTTCCTTTGAACATTCACCCAAATTGTTGCTATATATTTAAAAAGTCTGTTAATGGTATATTTGTATATTTTTATGTCTGTCGTTCTATTTGACCTTCAGAGAGAGCCTGCCAAGTAAACCTTCAGTGTTTCCACCATAAACAAATGAGAATGGAAGAGGACATGCGTGGCACAGATTATGAGGCAAGGATCACAAGCAGCATATTCAAGAGATGCTGGTTTAGCCCTTAGACAGAACCAGGGAGTGACTTTCAAATCAGTTTTAACAGCAACTAGGTCAGAAATTAAAAAAAAAACTATGCATTATGAGAAATAATCCTTTTACTACGTAAGAAATATAACTCTCCATCCTTGGGACAATAGGATTAAAGTATTTTTTTCAACTCCCAACTTGTAAAGTTTTTGAGAAATCCCGAGCAATAGAATGGAACCAAGTTGAAAGCCAGTCCCTTTTCTTTTTGATTTATTTCAATCTCCTTCCACAGAGACAGCCATTGAGACAAGTATTTTTTATGTCAACCCACTGAGGACTGACTGCAGTCTTTGGAAAGATGCAATAATTGATTTCAATAATTAATTCCTGCTTGCCAAAGTAATGTTGCTTATGCACTCCTGCTCAGGCCCCAGTTAAAAGGAACTCAGAGGCAGGAGTCCATAAACAGTTACATTACTTTGGGGAGCTACAGTCCCTTAACATACTGTAGATTTGGGAAGGCTTTTAGGCCTGGGGCTATTTGAAGTGAATTCCTATAAGGTCCCCCGTTACCCGTGTTGTCTGTGATTTCCTAACCATTTCGGAGAAGTAGAATGCTGAGTGGATGTGGATGGCTAAAGATCTTCGCAGCAATTGATCTCAGTTCAATCAAAAAACTCCATCTTCTCAATATACGAAAATTCCTCCCAAAAACAAGAGAGGGGAGGCTCTGGAACATTAGGGTGTCAGGCATAAGGAGAGCTAGAGGTGGGAGAATAATCAGAGGTAAATGTCAAGAGAAAAAAGTGGAACATGTTATTTGGGAAATCAAATGACCCTGGTCCCTTTTTATTTAAATGATTTCTAAAACCCAAACCACTTCTAACTATAGTCAAAAATGTTCAAGCAGAGTCACTTACTGGCCCTTTTGAAAGGATTGACTAGGCTGTGCTATTTTGTATGCCTAATTCAAACAGAAACTAAACTGACACCATGTAACAATGTTTTATTTTTTCCTCTGCGCTATTCTCCTATGTTTAAAAAAATATTTTGTATGCCCTAATGCAACCATAGAAAGGTAAAACTCAACTCCAGCTACAATGTCTTAGAATATTTATCATTAATGAAAAGGCCATTACACACCCAGATCTTTGCAAAGTGAATACTGAAAAATATCTTTAAACCTCCCTGGCATTCCTCGACCCAAAATGTGTCACAACACAGACTTTTCACTAATTAGGGGATTGATGACCCCAAACTGATTGTGATGTCAATGCTTTATTGTAAATTAAGGTTGATAAAGGACTGGAGAGCATAAATGGGAAGCAGATCCTTATTAGGCACCAAGCCACGCAGAGTCCATGCCCAGGTACAAGAACCAACCTCTTGTTACTACCTGGTCCCAGGGTGATAAAGCTCCTGATGTAAAGAACAGATTAAAAGCAAAACTAGACCAGATGTTTTTCCTATTAGAAGGATTAAGTCAGACCAAACCTAAAATTAGGAAAACACACCGGGCTGATTTACTACTGCACTGGGATGGGTGGCTGCGCTGGGAGCCGTAGGGGTGGCTATAGAGCCAGATCTCCATTTATTAATGGGACTACGGGGGCAGGAAGGCCTCATCCTTGACTGCTCTAAAACTGCTGAACGAGGACTCCAGCCTGGTGATGAAAGCTGCTCTCTGAAGGTGAACCCTCAGTAAAAACATTAACATGTACTTCAAACACAGCTGATACAAGGGGTAGAGGAAAAGGCTAAGTTTACTATCTTCCTTAGTAAAAATATCTCGGGAATATAAGTATCATCTTAGCCAGGCTCAAAGGATTTTTTTTTAACCTAAAACAAACTCTTGTTATGACTAAGAAAATCAACTTCATTTAGACTCATGTAGGCCAAACATAAGACGGTTCACCCCCAAAGTGTTTCTTTGCATGCTGAGCTTAGAGAGCATTCAGTGGAATATTGCTACTTTACCAGGGAGCCAATTTAACTACACTGGATAGGAATGAGACCAATTTTCACAAAATTGAGGTGAGATATTCAGAAACCCTCACACCATTGCTAGTCCTCTGAATGCAATGTGACAGCTGAGTGTAGCTCTGTGCCAGGAACTTGATGCAAGAATAAAGAATTATTTGAAGAATAGTTTATTACTTTGTAATACAGGAAAACCTAAATAATGCTCTCTCAGGCAGAAGATCAAGTAAATTTCTTCCTAATTCTTCTAACTTGTCCAAATCTTTAGGTATTTTTCAGTATCCTTATGTTAGTTCTGTTTGGTTTTGTTCATATTTGTGATTTGTATCCTCAGAATCAGCTTTAACATCATGGAAAAGATATGTAAATACAAATCCAGACCTGAAGTGGAACTCCTGAGGTGACACATCAGATATGCCACATGGACTCACTGAGCTTCAGTTACCTTCTTAGTAAAAATGACGTCAAACGAGTGTCTCAGGATGGTTATAAGAGTGAGGTGAGGTAACATCCAGAGTAGCAAAGAATCATGTAGTAGAAACTCAGTAAATGTGCACGAAATTAAATGCCTGCACAACTGCATTGCATTTCCAAGAACACTGCAGTCATCATGAGGGAAAGTTTGGTGAAGATCCCAAAACCAGCCACAAAACCAGTAAGGGAGCAGATCTTAAATCTCCTAGCAAGACCATTCTACCCAGTATGAAGCTGCAGGGAAGACTAACTTTTTGTTGGTTTTGCAGAGTATACTGACGAATTTTCAAAATTTAAATTTTTTCAGCCATATTTTTTGCTGACCATGTCTGAGTTAAAACAGATTCCATGGATATGTAGCCAAATCCAAAGCCAGAACTAGGTTTCCTCAGACAATCAAAAGGGGTCAAATGGTATGGTGACAAGAGAGGGAAGTACATGGACAATTCTCAGGATAAGCGCCAGCCATGGGGTGATGTGTACATGGCTGGACACACATACACACACATATACACTGATTAGGCGGTATTTCCACTTTTGCCTTTCCTGCTACAATAGGCAGCTTCAGAGAACCATCACTATAGGTAAAGTAAAATGACTCAGTGACTGAACAGACACCGTACTGATGTACTGAAACTTCTAAACAAGCATTTGGGAAATCTGCTGTTTGTATTCATAAGCCATTTGTCAGCAGATGGGAAAATATCACTTTTGAAGGAACACATGGTCACTCCTTATTATGGCACATATTGTCTCACTAATATAGCTCCTCTATGACTTATGGAAAGTATTCTATACCAACAAGAGTATTATAGTTGTTCTTCCTGAACATGTTAGTTTCAGGGAACTGCACCAATGTTCAGGTGCACTGTTCTATAGCGTTTGACTTTAAAAATTATTTTTATTACACTGTTGGTGAGATTGCAAACTAATACATGCTCTTTGGAAAGAATTATGGAGAATCCTCAAAGAGTTAAAAGTACACCTCCCATTTGATCCTGCAAGCCTATTACTAGGTATCTCCCCAGAAGAAAAAAATCATTTTAGCATAAGGACATTTGCACTAGAACATTTATTGCAGCTCAATTCACAATAGGCAAGATGTGGAATCAACCCAAGTACCCATCAACCCATGAATGGATTAATAAACTGTGGTATATTTATACCATGGAGTACTATTCAGCCGTAAAAAGGTGAAGACTTTACATCTTTTGTATTTACCTGGATGTAGTCAGAGAACATTATCCTTAGTAAAGTATTACAAAAATGGAAAATCAATGTCATTAATACTAATATGAAACCAGTAGACGAACAAATATATGACCACACAAGAAAAAAACACAAACTCAAGCAGGGGGGAGATGGGAGAGGAGAGGGCGATTGGTGGGCTCTCACCTAGCAAGCACAAAGTAAGTTAAAGGTATGTGGCACCCCTCCTGGGTGAGAGGCATAACTACAACTTGTACTCTAACAAAGGCAAACAAGGTAACCTAATCACCTATACCTTCATATTAATTTGAAATTTTTTTAAAAAGTAAAAAAAAAATTATTCTGATCTGTAATACATCAGAAAGGCCATATATGCTAACACAATAGACTTTTATCCCAATATAAGACATGGTTAATATATGGTTGGAGTGTGGCAGTAATGTGTAGTAAAATGACTACGACATAGGAATGTGCTGGTGGTGGTGTCATTTAATGAAACTTAAATTTGTTTGTCTTTTCATTTGGGTTCTTGACATTTAGTACAATTCCATAGACTTTGGAGAATGATATCTAATTCTCCCAGAAAGAAAAGATATGTCCATAGACATTCCATGTTAGAATAAACATATACTAAAATCATCATTATTTGTGATGTGGCTTGTACTTTAATATTTCCTTCTTAAGGGGGAGGAGCCAAGATGGCGGTCTGTAGCCAGCTTTCTGCAGAGGCCCTTGTCCAGAAGGAGAGTTAAAGAACAGAAATTTATCAAGAAAGCCAATGGTTTGGATCTGAGCCAAAAGAGAAGTTCGAAGAATGCCCATCAACCCTGCTGGAGCAACCTACTATCCCAAGGATACAAACAAAAGGCACAGAACACATCACCAAGCAGACAGGAGTACCCTCCCCCATGAGAACAGCTTGCAATATACTCCATACCTCCATACAAACAAGCAAGCAGAGTTCTGACGTCTTCCCACTCTACCCCACGGGAGAGACCCTCTAAAAACTCCTCCTCCTACCCCTACTAGGGTGCCACAGCACTCTCCTGCCAGGCATAAAACTGTATAAAACTGTATATATTCTCTACCTGTAAGTTTGAACCCCTGGCACTCCCCTCCACTCTCACTCTAAGGTTTGGAGGTCTCTCCCCAACGGAGTCCAGATTCTTGGACATTTTCTCAAGGGTTGTGGACAGGGCGTGGACTGTTGCTGATCTGTGCTAATTATCCGGCTCAGGAGTGGTGAAAGGAAAGTGAGCTGAGAGGAGGCCAAATCTGGAGAGGCGGTCCCCTGAGACACAGAGCGGCATCCACAGTGGCAGAAACAATGGCAGTGGGGCTCACACTCCTGGGGATGTTTTGAGGAGACACTCCCAGTATCTTGGGGTGGCCAGGGGAAGCCGGATGGCTTCTCTAGTGGCAGCCACCACAGAGTGGTCCTGATGCAAAGGCACCGGACTTAGGAGTGAAGGGTATGCCTGAGGTGATACCAGCTGGGTGGAGCATGGGGATGAGAATACACGCACTGAGAAAGCCCGGCAGAGACAGCTTTACTCTGCTTCAGGCGCACCTGGTCCTTAAGGGATGAAAGCTGAGACAAAGGGCTAGAACTCACAGACTGAGTGAGACCTACTTGCAGCCCAACGTCTGACCCACAAGGGAAAAATTCTGCAAACTTGTTCTATTCTATCAGCAACATTAATCAGGGACAGGTTTGGAACTGAGTGAATCACCCCAGCCCCTATCAAGTACCCAGGTTGTCAGGCCTCACCTCCCCCTGCCAAACAGTGACTGAGTCTGGTGGACTGGCTGAGGAGCCACAGACCCCCTCTAACCCAAGCAGGCACAAACCTCTGGAGCATCTGCTCATTGGGGGGAACTGATCTCAGCCCTTCAGGGTTACCAGAGACTGAGTGTGACAGAGGGGCAAGGTGGGGAAGGAGGCATCAACCTCCCCAGACTAATTTACTTTCTGGAGGGTGGGCATTCCTGAGCTCACAGAACACCAGAATGAGTTATAGTAGAGCTACCAGCAGACTCCTGCTATCTAGTTGCCAGAGATTTTTCAACTCTTTTATTTGAGGCTGGTGCTGGCTGGGACAATTGATTGGGACCTCTT
>CAUYON010148049.1:0-38783 GCA_963573935.1 Arctocebus calabarensis | reverse complement strand
CCAGAAAGTTTTCTTCGATTTGTCTAAGTCCAGAATTTGCAAAAGGCATTTATTTGGGTAGGTAATTGTCTTAAAGGAAGATGTGAGGTGATGAATGACTTCTATCCAGCACACAACTTGGAAATTGATTTTTAGGCACACGTGACTTTAAAAATCCCTCAGCTACAATGAAAATATTTCAGATTGTATATAAAGTCAGCACATTGTGCCCCATGATTGCACCAATGTACACAATTATGATTTAATAAAAAAATAAAAAAAAATCCCTCAGCTATTTCTTTTTCTAAATTTTTTTTAAATTGACCATTCTTTGTCCCTTTTGCTGGATATTTTTCCGCGACTTTTCCCTTTTTCTCTCTTTCTCTTACTTCTCCCAATCCAAATTTTCTGGGGTAAAAACCTGGTCATCTACTTCTTTGTATTACTGTCCTTCCTTAATTAAAGCTTATTATCAAGATGTTTTTCTAAAAATAAGACAGGATTCCCAAAGGAGGGGTTTTATGCCAACTATAAAAATAAATAACACTTTCACTCCTTTTCTATTCAATGGAAGTTCCATGGAAGAGAGGATTTGGATGAGTTTACCAGGATGTTAAAGAATCAAGACTGTACAGGTGAGTCTAAAAATACAACCGTGTGAATAAGAATCGGACTTTGCTTCTTTGTCTTCTTGTGAGCTGATGCCCACCGCAATCTCATGCCAATTGCTCACTTCTGTGAGAAGAATGCAGCTCCAGCTCCAGCCTCAAAAGCTGTCACTTTCCAACAACGATGGCCCTTAGAAAAGATGGGACTGTACAGAAAATGTGAGTCTTTGTGTGGATCTGCCCATTTTTGCCATGTCTTCTCACCATTTCCTGAATACACAGGACAGATTCTAGTTGAGAAAACCTGCTCCTTCATTCCAAAGAACAAGATTAACTTTAACAATTTCTAATATGTATGCGGTGTTTACTATATGAGTTTTCAAAATCATTTGATTCCATTATTTAACTCGATGTTCACTCCCAACCAATGAGACCAAGAAAACTGAGACAGAGAAGTCTCTCAAGATGACAAACTAAGATAATTTGGCTCCAGCTTGCATATTCTCAAATTCCACACTGTTTGGTCTTGTGATGATTTCATGGATAGCAAATGCCCAGGGCAGCTGAGTTCAGTGATCCAGTGCAGAATTATTGGACCATCAAGGTCATGGGTTAAATCTTACCGGATCTTGTAAGCGTTAGCTGAAGCATCATTTCCACTGAGCTCTGTTCCCCAGCTCCCACACTGGGATAGTTTCTGCAATCATACACTCTCACCTTGCTCTGTGCTGTTTGGTGACCTGCACTGTAATTGTTAAGTTATTAATTATGCAATTACTTTGTATCTATCTCTTGTGCTAAAATGCAATCTCCAGGAGAACAGGGACATGTCCCTGTCATCCACCATTCTCTTTTCAACACCTAAAAGAATGTGTGACGTATTGTTTGGCCTCAAAAAATATTTGCTTTGCTTTAAGTATGCCTGCATGATTGAGGGCAAACATAGAGAAGCATAGTGCTAGCTCCTTCTAGACCAGGGGTTCTCAACCTGGACACTACTGATATTCCAGGCTTAATTGTTCTTTGTGTGTGGGGCTGTTGTGTACATTGTAGGATGTTCAGCAACATTCCTGGCCTCTGCCCAGTAGATACCAGTAGCGTACACCACCCCAGCTGTGACAACACAAACTTTCCCCCAATATGCACGACCGATTGAATGAATAAAAGAGATGATAAAGTATGAACATGATCACTCTAGGGAAACAGAGAATACAGCATTTTCAGTAGCTGAATTTTACTAATAACATTGGCTTATTATAAAAACGTACTTTCTCAGTTCGGGTTCTTTGGGAACAAATATAGCAAGAGAGGTTTTATTTAATAATATAGACATATTATTCAATAACAGTAGCTATCTATCATCATGAAGTACATTATTACCAGCAGGTGTTATGTTAAGTATTTCACATAATTATCATTTAGTTCTTAATACAGCCTGGGTGATGGAAACCAGAAAACTTGGCAGCTTGACCACAATCATGAGACCGGTGAGAGAAGGAGCTGAGATTTGAACACTGGTAAGCCTAACAGGTAGCCAAGTGCTTGCTGTCAGCCATCAAGTCATAAGGGTTCTTTTTCTCCCGACATTTCTATAAATGCCCTAAACCCTGTCTATATTTATGTGAAATCATCTCAAAGATACAGAGGGGTATCCTTGGGTGTCCCAGTGCCTGGCACTTAGAATATTTGTTGAATTAATAAATGATTAGAAAGGCCTTCACCATTTCATGCTTATTTGAATAATAGATAAAACAACACAGTTTAACCAAGTTTTTAACCATTTAAACCTCTGTGGGCTTTTATCTTCCACTCTTGCTCTTTAACCCAAAATCACTTGTCAAAATATTTTTCCTAAGAAAAGATAGTCTTCTCTCTATTAAGGCAAATTCATAGTAAAAATATCACTTCTTTCTTTTTTTCTTTCTCTCTCTCTCTCCTTTCCTTTTGACAGAGTCTCACTCTGTTGCCCTGGGTGGAATGCCATGGCATCATAGCAACACTGCAACTTCAAACTCTTGGGCTCAAGAGATCCTCCTGCCCCAGCCTCCCAAGTAGCTGGGACAACAGGCAGTCACCACTACACCTGGCTAGTTTTTCTATTTTTAGTAGAGGTGGGGTTTTCCTATTGCTCAGACTGGCCTCAAACTCCTGAGCTCAGGCGAGCCACCTCAGCCTCCCAGAGTGCTAGGACTCAAGATGTGAGCCACTGTGCCTGGCCTCCACTTCTTATATATACATGTATGGGGTCTGACAATTAATTTGGGGGTCTGACACTTAATTTTGTCCAAGAAAAAGTGCTACATACGTCATTGCTGAATACAACAATGTTCACCTTTATGGTACTCCCCTGGGGAAGCTATGTACCCATGATAGCACCTAGTCCACCCTTTAAAAGAATTTTAAAACGCTTTTTCTGAAATGACCATCAGAGCTGTTGTCTTACAATACACAATACAAACACTTAACAATAATGAAAACTACTCAGCAGACACTGCCACATGTTGACGTGAACACAGCTGTGAGACACTGATACACCAAGGGCATGAAGCCTTACTGAGTTGTTTGCATGGTGCTGTCAGTGTAAGCCCAAAGTGGCAACTTAGCAAACTTAATTTTGTCAGGCCCTGTATATCCTTTCATTTAGCAGGGGTCATGCCCCCATTTTACCAATGAAATAAAGAGTGGGAATTCAAGTAGTAGCCCAGAATGTCTTTTAAAGTTTGTTAATAAATGCAGAACTCTTTTCATAAGCTCCTTTTTATGTCTTTATTGCAGACTCTGAAAATGGGATTGGAAGACTTTCACCAGCCATTCAGGCAGGATGATGTTTGCTGACTCAGTTTCCTATTGGGTTATGGCTGATGGCTTTGAAATTCTCTACCCACCTGACTATTGCTTCAAGGCAGTGGGTGTGAGCCAAGAAAATCTATTCAGCCATTTGTTACATTCCAAAACGGCATCAGTGAAATAGAAGGCCCTAAGCTCTGGGGCCCAAAATGCAGAGCTGAACATTCTGGCATTTCTATTTTAGGAAGTGTTATGGAGTAGATGGCCCTTACGAGGTTTTTGATGGAAATTCTACAAAAGAACAATCAAAATAGCTCTTGCTGGCAGTCTCTCCCCTACACCTCCCCTGTAACTCTAGCCTGGGATTGGGAAGGACTTAAGTGGTCTATGAGAAAACAGACAGTGTCACCAGAAGAAAAGAACTTGTCATCTGAGACTGGCCTTGTGAGATGTAATATGTCCTTTGAGGGATATATTTCTCTTGTGATGGAATCAGCGCAGACAGAACATGCTCTCTAAAGAGATCTTCTCTCTGAGCCTAATACTTCTCAAAGAGAATAAGTCACGAAAGAATACAATGATGGTGTCAATTTTCTACTCCCAAGAAGTGAAAACCTGTACTTGAATTCTATGCAAGGATAGTCTTTGGAACTTTCTTGGTGTGACTGACTATCCTTTGTAGGTTGCAAGAATCTGTGGTGTGTTTTATACACTTTTGAGTACTTATTCCTCTCCTGGACAACAGGGGCATTGGAGACAGAGGTTCTGGCTTGCTCATTTCAGTATGCAAGTTTCACTGAGTGCAGAGCCAGGCAAAAGAGACTTTCTTTTTTTTTTTTTCCATAAGATGTCTGGAATTTTTATTTGATTTTTTTTATAATTTTATTAAATCATAATTGTGTACATTGGTGCAATCATGGGGCACCAATGTACATATACAATCTGAAATATTTTGATCGTACTGTTAAACATAGCCTTCATGGCATTTTCTTCATCACTATATGAAGACATTGATATTTGTCATTGTTGATTTTAGCTGGTCCAGGCTGGATTCAAGGTGTTTGTGGCCAGTGCCCTACCCACTGAGCTATGGCTGCCACCAGAGTTTCAATGACTCTTATAGACAATAAGGGAAACCCAATGGAATAGCTTAAAATGGAAAATATGATCAGATTTCTGATTTATAAAGGGCACTTTGCTGAGAGTGTGCTGAATGGATTAGAGAAGGTGAGTCTAGAGATAGGGAGAGCAGAGAGCAGTCAGGAGGTGAGTGAAGCAATGGTCTAAGGGAGTGAGGGTGGTACGGTGGGTGGAGGAAGAAGAGACAGGGAGGTGGTGGGGGGGAGAGAAGGATTAAAAATGATGCTTGGGACAATTAATGACATGGTGGGGTGGGGAAAGGGGAGAGCAGAGAGAGAGAGAATGAGGGAGGAGTGGGGAAAGGAAGACCAGAGAGAGGGAAGGATCTTGGGGGTGGGGTCTTTGTGTGTGACACACCTTCTGCAGGCAAAACACAATTGTAAGAGGGACTTTACCCAACAAATGCAATCAGTGTAACATGGTTTCCTTACCCTCAATGAATCCCCAACGATAAAAAAAAAAAAAAAGATTGGCCTACATCAAAAAAACAAAGAAAGAAAAGAAAAAAGAGGATATACCTTTTGTTATTGTGAGACAGAGTCTCACTTTGTTGCTGCTGGCAGAGTGGCGTGCTGTCATAGCCCACAGCAGCCTCAAAATCTTAGGTTCAAAGGATCCTCTTGACTCCTCCTCCTGAGTAGGTGGGACGGCAGGTGCCAGCCACAAGGTCCGGCCATTTTTAGAGATGGGTCTTGCTCTAGCTCAGACTGGTCTAGAACTCCTGAGTGCCGCCGAGCATGATGGGATTACAGGCTTCAGCCATTACACCCCCATTCCCTCTGCAGTTTTAAAAGGCTAACTCTCCATGGTTTTCCAGCAAATGGCCCTCCCACCTTTTTTGCAAACCCTTCAGCAGATGACCTTTGATCTCTGTCATGGCACACCAGCCACCTCCTGAGCTACACCCTGCATTGCTTTAAAAGAGGCCCCTTCTCCTAACTCAATGCTGTTGCCATTTTCCATTTTTGGTGGCACTTGCCTGCCTGCAGATACTCTCAGTAAATCTCTGCTACTAACTCTATCCAGCCTGCTTCTTTTTGGTACCTTTCAACATCTACCGTTCCACCCACACTCAAGAGGAGGAGATTACACAAGGTAAAGATCATGGAGGATGTCTTAGAGCTCTTCTACCACAAACCCCCTACCTTTTAGCTTACCATCTGGGTTCCCTAATAAAGCACCATTTCCCGGCCTCCCTTACATGTCAGCACAGCCACGCACCTAAGTTATTTGCCAAAGAAATGTTGTACTACACCTTGCAGCTTCTAAGAACCCTCCTTAAAAATGCTGCTGCTGCTCAACATTTGTCCCCTTATAATTTGACTCCTTCTTGCCACCTGAATGTGTAATTAGGAGCTGGAACTCTTGCATTCACTTTAGAATATGAAATGACAGTAAGAATGGGAGTCACAGGGCAGCACCTGTGGCTCAGTGAGTGGGGCACTGGCCCCCTATACCAGAGGTGGAGGGTTCAAACCCAGCCCTGGCCAAAAACTGCAAAAAAAAAAAAAAAAAAAAGAATGGAAGTCACATGCTAGGATGGTGGAGTAGAAAGAAAGAGCCTGACCTGGCTCAGCACCCATAGCTCAGTGGTTAGGGCGCCAGCCACAAGCACCAGGGCTGGTGGGTTCGAACCCAACCTGGGCCTACTAAACATCAACGACAACAACAACAACAAAAATAACCGGGCTTTGTGGCTATTTATATTTATAGGTGGTGGGGACCTATAGTCCCAGCTACTTGGGAGGCTGAGGCAAGAGAATCGCTTAAGCCCAAGAGTTTGAAGTTGCTGTGAGCTGTGATGCCATGGCACTCTACTAAGGACAACATAGTGAGATTCTGTCTCAAAAAAAAAAAAGGAAGAAAAAGAAAGAGCCTAACCCCATTAGAGAGCCAGACCCAGTGGTGTGCTGGTAAGTGGTAAACAACCAGCTCTCTACTAGGGAAAACCCCGCTTTGCAGCATGTGCTGATTCTGTATGTAAACCTTTCACCACGGCCAATGTCAAGGTACCAGTGCAACATCACTGATCACGAAGGTAGGAGAAGACGCCAGCACTCGGTCCTCATAGTCACAATGACAGAGCCACCGCATGCCACTGGCTGTCCAGCCCCGGACTGCTTGCCTCTTGCCTTCTTTGTCCTCAGGAAAAAATCAACTTCTACCTTAATGCTCTGTTATTTTAGAGTTTCTGTCACATGTAGACAAATCTAATCCTATGGTGATTTTCTCCAGTTTCCTCTTTCAACATGGAAATTTTCGTTACTTGGATTTTTCTGTGTGTTGAATTCATGTGGATCTAAGCAGGACAGTGGCTTTGTGGCACCAGGTTTTACTTTACCCAGCGGTCACGGTAGCTGCCATTTCATTTTAGCCTCCTGCTAGTGAAGTTTACCCTGCTGCTTATAGAGTAGAGCCTGAATAACCTTACAAAGCTCAGAAGGAAACAGAAGTGCAATTGTGCCAGAGAAGCTATAACCACCACGCTTTACAGAGACTTCTGGGCAGGCACCATGATGGGAAGTATTTTGAAGCAATGTAACAAATCCAGGACTATGAAACATTAAAGCCCCACTTTACAGAGCTGCCTCTGAGGTTTGGTGAAGTTTGAGACCCACAACAGAGCAAAAAAGACTTCGGAACAAATAAACATCAGCACTATTAGAAAATACCTACTCACCTCTCTGAAAACCAAGCTGGCAAAAGACACAGACAGTCTTTTTCTTTAGGTTTTAGTGGCTCTGCATCACGCCAGATGAATCTGCTGCAGTGGTTGAGTTGGCCAGTTACCCACCAGCCTGGAGGCCATGGATGGTCAGAAAGTGGCACCTCGTTTCCATAACAGGCATTTGCAGCAAGACTACCAGCTACTCTGTTATAGGACAGCTTGGTGTCCACACCTAAACCCAGAACCCAACAATGGCACTGACAACCCTAGGAAACACAGAACCTCCTTCCAAAAAGACAGAAGACTGGCCAAGAAACACATGAAAAAACGTTCATCCTCTCTAAGCATGAATGCCTGCTAGCGCTGCCGTATCAAAGCACCACAGACTTCTTGACTTAAAACAATAGAAATATTATCTCACAGTCTTGAGGCCAGAAGTCTGAAATCAGGGCATTAGCGGGGCTATGCTCCCTCTGAAACCTGCAGGGGTATCCTTTTGGCCTCTTCCCAGCTTCTAGAGGATTCGCATTTTGATTGCATTTTGATCAGAGAAATGCAAATCAAAAGTACCTTGAGATTTCATCCAGGGAGAGGAGCCCACATACAGAGAACCAAAGCTGCAGAGATTGGAGGGGGTGCAGAGAGGTAGAGATACGTATACCCTGTTGGGAGGATTGCAAACTCATACAGCCCCTATGGAAAGAAGTATGGAGAATTCTCACAGAGATAAAAGTAGACCTTTCATTTGAGCCTATAATACCATTATTAGGTATCTACCAAGAAGGAAAAAATGATCTTACCATAAAGACATTTGCACTTAAATGTTTATAGTAGCTCAATTCACAATCCCAAAGATGTGAAAACAACCCAAGTGCCCATCAACCCTTAATGGATTAATAAACTGTGGTATATGTATACCACGGAATACTACTCAGGTATAAAAAATATGGAACCTTTACATCTTTTATATTTATCTGGATGGAGTTCAAGAACATTCTCCTTAGTAAAGTATCTCAAGAATGGAAAAACAAGCATCCATGTATTCAAACTAGCAGGTGAACAATTACAGGCCCACATGAGAGGAAAATCACAATTAAAATCAAGAAGGTGGTGGGGGAAAGGTGGGAAGAGTCTCAGTAATGGATATAAGGTAGGAGTATATGGCACACCTCCTGGGTGAAGGACTCAAATACGACTCAGACTTTTTCTAGCAAATGGAAACGATGTAACCTAATTACCCTTATGTTAATCTGAAATTAGAAAAAAAAAAAAGAAAAGAAAGAAATGTTGAGCTAAATCAGGGGAGGCTGATGCAGGAGGAGCGCTTGAGGCCAGAAGTTCAAGACCCGCCTGGGCAACATACCAAAACTCCACCTCTACAAAATATAGAAAAATTAGGCAGGCATGGTGGCCTTTGCCTGTAGTCCCAACTACGCAGGAGGATGCTTGAGCCCAGGAGTTCAAGGTTGTAGTGAGCTATGATCACACTACCCCACTCTAGCTTGAACAACAACAGAGCTAGAACATAATTAGCTAAATTTTTTTTTTTTTTGGAAATTAGCTAGAGTCAGTAACTGTTGCTTAAAAAAAAATCTGATCATCCAGGTACCTGAGGGTGGCTGAAATTAGCCTCTGTGGAATACTGTACAATAACAGCACTGAATTCAACGGCATCATTGGCTCGGCGCCTATGGCTCAACAGGCTAAGGCACTAGCCACGTACACCTGAGCTGGCGGGTTCAAATCCAGCCTGGGCCCAACAAACAACAATAACGGCCGCAACCAAAAAATGGCCGGGCGTTGTGGTGGGCACCTGTAGTCCCAGCTACTTGGGAGGCGGAGGCAAGAGACTCACTTGAGCCTAGGAATTGGAGGTTGCTGTGAGTTGTGATGCCACAGCACTTTATCCAGGGTGACAGCTTGAGGCTCTGTCTCAAAAAAAAAAAAAAAACAAAGGCATCATTTACTCATTTGTATACCTGCTAACTCATGCACTCAACTAAAGTTGCCGTGTTTTGGCCAAGCAGGCATGGTGGCACATGCCTGTAGCAGGGGATCGCTGGATCTCAGGAGTTCCAGGTTTCAGTGAGTTATGATGATGCCACTGCACTCCATCCTAGGTGACAAAGCAAGAACCCCATTATCTTAAAATATTAGAGGTGCTAAGTGATTCTATACTATAAGCAGCTGAGAGATGAGGAGGGGAGAAAGAATAAAATAGGCTGAATTTGAGAGAACTGGGATTTGAGACTGGGAGAAATAAATCAGGGAACAGCCACTATGTTAACACACTGTTGACCGGCAATTTTATGCAGAAACTATCCGTGTTACCAGGTAACTCATGACCAGTCAGCAATGTGTTAAGAAAAGAAAAAAAAAAAAAGCCACATTTTTAATTTAAACTTGAAATCAAAGCATGGCTACAGTATAGGATTTACCTATTCTGTTCTTTTAGACTTTTAATTATTAAAATTGCATGCATTATGGGGAGGAGGGGAAGGTATATACCTTGAAGCAGATTTCATATCGAAGAATATGCCCCTTCTCAGTGAATGGCAAATGTAGAAAACAGCAAACTTAAAAAGGGTTGTAAAATAAGATTTAGCACCTGTTATGTATTTTGTCCTCCCTGCAAAAAGAAATGTTGAAGTCCTAAACCCAAGTTCCTCCAAATGTGACCTTATTTGTAAGCAGGGTTGTTGCAAATGTAAACAGTTAAGTTAAACTGAGATTAGACTCGAGTAAGGTTGGACCCTGGTGCAATGCAGCCGGTGTCCTTCTGAGGCAGAGACACACAGAAAGAATTCCACGTGATGATGAAGACAGCTGCAACCAAGAAACACCAGATCACCCCCAAACCTCTAGAAGCTGGGAAGAGGCCAGAGAGGATGCCCCTGCAGTTTCAGAGGGCGCCTAGCCCTTCTAACGCTTTGATTTCAGACTTCCGGCCTCCAGACTGTGAGATAGTATTTCTGTTGTTTTAAGCCAAGAAGTCTGTGGTGCTTTCATACAGAAGCTAGAAAACTGATACAGTAGCTCTGAGACTTTCAAACATTGCAGAAACATTGGTAAAATAATAGCAGTCGGCAGACACATGCAGACATAGCAGACTTTATAAGAAAAATCACCCCCAGCCACAAACCATTTGTATCACAGTGCCTCTTCCTATATCTCTTGCCTCTGATTTTGTGGCCTTCTATCTAGCACCACCTCACAATCCACCAGGGCTGAAGGTGACATGAGCAGAGTTACCTCTGCCCCCAGACATCCTTTCACAAGTGCACTGTCCCAGCCCATAGGCTGACCCTGGCCTCCGTCACAGACCCACACATTTGCTAGCAAGAGCATCCCCCACCTCTTATCTCTTTCCTCCTAGCTTTCAAATTCTGGTAACTGTGTATTTGTGACATTCAGTTCAGATTTTAGGGGGAAAAAAATGGTTCTATAAGTGGGGCGGCACCTGTGGCTCAAAGGAGTAGGGAGCCGGCCCCATATGCCGGAGGTGGTGTGTTCAAACCCAGCCCAGACCAAAAACAGCAAAAAAAAAAAACTGGTTCTATAAGTAATGGAATATCACTCAAGCCCTACTATTGATTCCATTGACAAAAAATAATGGCTCAAGTGCCATTTACCTGCAGCCCCCCTGAGCACCTAGATAATAGCACCACTATTGTTTCCCATGGCCAGATATTGAAACTTCTTCCATCTGTTGAGTTATGTACACTGTTTTTCTAAAAAAAGTTGTTCACTAAGAAAACACTATATTAGGCCAAGCATGGTGGCTCATACCTCTGATTCTTACTCTGGGAGGCTGAGACAGAAAGATCCCTTGAGGTCAAGAGTTCAAGACCAGCCTGCGCAGGAGCGAGACCCCTATTTCTACTAAAAATAGAGAAATTAGCCAGGCATTGTGATGGTGTCTATAGAACAGCTACGTGGGAAGCTGAAGCAGGAGGATCACTTGAACTCAAGAGTTTGAGGTTGCTATGAGTGAGGCTGACACTCTAGCCTAGGGCAACAGAGTGAGACTCTGTCTCAAGAAAAAAAAAACTGAAACAAAAAAGAAAACACTATATTATTTCCTATAAGGGAATTTTAGGACTATGTAAACCAAAAACCTATATATTTCTTTCTAGAAAATCCAAGGAAGCTTCAAAACCTTTCCAATTCAGTAAATACGTTAAGAATCTGCTGTGTAGCTGAGCACGGTGGTTCACACATGTAATCCTAGCACTCTGGGAGGCCGCGGCAGGTGGATTACTTGAGCTCAGGAGTCCGAGACCAGCCTAAGCAAGCCTGAAACCTCATTTCTAAAAATAGCTGGGTGTTGTGACAGGTGCCTGTAGTCCCAGCTAATTGGGAGGCCAAGACAAGAGGATCACTTGAGCCCAAGAGTTTGAGTTTGCTGTGAGCTGTGATACCACAGTACTCTACCAAGGGTGACAAAGTGAGACTCAGTCTCAAAAAAAAAAAAAAAAAGAATCAGCTATGTAGGAGGCCCTGTCGTATGCCCCATCTTAGGGTGACAAAAAGATAATGAAATACTTACAGCTGGGCACAATGGCTCACACTTGTAATCCTAGCACAATCTGGGAGGCTGAGGCAGGAGAATTGCTTGAGACCAGAAGTTCAACATCGGCCTAAGAAGAGCGAGACCCTGACTCTACAAACTTAAAAAATTACCTGGGCAGGAGGCAGGTGCCCGTACTCCCAGCTACTTTGAAAGCTGAGGCAGAGAATTGCCGAACCTAAGAGTTTGAGGTAGCTGTGTGTTGCGTAAAAGTCTCCCAATTTATCAGTGACACAGAGGAATGAGTCCTGCAATGAAATTGTCTGAGTAATAAGGGGACCACTTACACTCTCATGGCTAGTGGCAACTTTATTTCTTCTACCAGAGCTTATATAGGCACATAACTTAATCAATAAACATATGACTTAAACCTTGGCCTCAGGCCTCTTACTGCCTGGTACTTACAGACCTACGGATAAACCGGATTAACTGATAACCACTTTACTAACATTATGTAAAGCTACTTTATGGGCTAAGGTTTAACCAGATTAACTGATAACCACTTCACTAAAGTTATTCTTATGCTAAGTAACCAAAAACAAAACCACAAAACAAGGTTCTGGGGAAATAAGCTGTTTGAATGCTTGACCATCTGGAGGCAGTTAATCATATTTAGAGAGTAGTCTGGAAAATCCTGAGATATACAGGTAACTGCCTGCAAGCCTACTCCCACGAAGCTCGGCCCTAAATCACTTTTACATGATTAGGTTCTAGAACATATGGAGTTCTATCCAAGATTTTTTCCTTTCTAACTCACAAAAGACTTTGAACTTGCCTTCACAAAGTGGAACCACTTAAAGATTTACTTATAGGCTTTTCGCCTATGGCTGTGCGCTATGATGATGCTCCTGCACTCTAGCCTGGGAGACAGAGTGAGACCCTGTGGAAGGAAGGAAAAGGGGGGTGGGGGAGGTAGGCACAAAAGGAAGAAAAGGACAAAAAAGGAAAGGAAAAGAGGGGAAGGAAAAAGGAAGGAGGGAAGACAGGAAGGAAGGGAGGGAAAGAATACTTTATCAACAAGAAAACCACAGTCTGGAACAGGAATGAGACAAGCGCATAAGAACTGTTCTGTAAGACAAACACACATGCCCTGAGAAACAAGTGAAGCTGTACTCAAGAGCAAGTATTTCCATAGTGTCATCTTCCACAACACTACAAACCAACTAATTAGCTTATTCTTCAAGACCAGCTTCAAGACTTTCACTGCACTGTGCCCACAAAGTCCTGTGCCTAAAGTTCTTATATCATAGTCTCTGCCCAGTCTCAAGACTTACCTTCAAATCACCCATCCCAGGACTCAAAAACCTGACTTTCCCCCCTTCCAAGATAATACCAAGGCGTTTTCAAGGTGGTACCCTCCTTTACCAAAGTAAGCAAAACCAATCTACCTTTCTTTGACCAACAAGTTGTTCAGCCGGTATTTTGGAGAGTCAGCGGTCAGCACCCTTCTCCTCTGGCAAGCAGAGCACCTGTCGTCTGAGATGAATTCATTTCACGTGGTAGAGCTGAAGCTTCTCCTCCAACCCCCTGGCCAAGTGACCTGAGTTGGTCCAATCAAAGTCTTAATCTAGGTTTGGTACTTGGGATGGGGTGTTGCCAACATCTAAAGCTGAAATATAGAACCAGTTAAATCTAGGTGAAGGATGGATAAACAGAAATCTCCCATCCCTGTCCTCATGAAGAAAGCAAAGCAACCGCCTATGCTGATACGTCTTAGGATTCGGACTATTCACACTGGCTCTTTGGGAGAAGTGACAGAAACATGCCAGGGTCCTTAGCTACCTCTTAATGGCTTCAGGAAGATATTTTAGGAAGGGCATGAGCTTCCAGCCCAACTGGCCCATTTGAAGGTGTAAAGGAAATAGCCATCCACTCTGGCAGTAACAAGACTCAGGTTCATTTTGTGCTATGGTGTCAGATGCCGCTCTGAGCATTTCACATGGGCTTCCTCATACAATTTTTGCAACAATTCCATAGAGTGGACACTGCCGTTCTCTCTGCTCCATAGACAAACTGAGGCCCAGGGAGATGAAGAAGGCTGACCGAAGCTACACAGCTGAGGAAGTTGCGGCGCTAGGGAGCAAAGTCTTGCTCTGGCGTCCATGCTTTTAACCCCTCTGTCTGCAGGCTGCAGACTGCAGAGGGTCAGACAGTACAAGCCTTGCAGAACTGCAGGAGACGGTTCTCTGCTTGTCAAAGGTGCCTGAACAAACACCTTGGGACCTTGGAGGAGGCAAAGAAGTGGATAGGGTATTAAAACAAACAAAAAAAAGGAGTAGTAGCTCGGCACCTGTAGCTCAGTGGTTAGGGCACTGGCCACAAACACCAGAGCTGGTGGGTTCAAACACTGCCCAGGCCCGCTAAACAACAATGACAACTACAACAAAAAAATAGCCGGGCATTGTGGTGGGCGCCTGTAGTCCCAGCTATTTGGGAGGCTGAGGCAAGAGAATCACTTGAACCCAAGAGTTTGAGGTTGCTGTGAGCTGTGATGCCACACCATTCTCCTGAGGGTGACATAATGAAACTCTGTCACCAAAAAAAAAGGAGTAATGTAGGAATTTCATTCCCCAAACTCCTCCTGCCACAGAGGTAATCGTTTTCTTTTTCTCCTTTTTCGTGAGACAAAGCCTCACTCTGTTGCCCAGGCTAGAGTGCATTGGCATCATAATAGCTCACGGCAACCTCAAACTCCTAGGCTCAACTGATCCTCTTGGCTCAGCCTCCCAAAGAGCTGGGACTGCAGGTATGTGCCATCACACCCAGCTAATATTTTCTATTTTTGGTAGAGACAGTCTCACTCTTCTTCAGGCTGGTCTTGAACTCCTGACCTCAAGAGATCCTCCCACTTGGCCTCCCAGAGTACTAGGATTGCAGGTGTAAGACACCACACCTGGTCTGAGAGGTGACCATTTCTACTAAAGCAACATTCCCTGGGATGGAGCCTGATAAGGGTACACCCTTAACTGTTTCAGGTGTCCCAAAGCTGAGGGAAAGATTGACACCATGGAGCTGAGGGTAAAGGTATGAGCAGGAAGCCTGTGGCTAAGAGACAGCAATCATAAAGGTGAATCCTAAATTCAAGAAACTGGGCTCCACTACATCTTAGCTTTTAACCCACAGAGTTGCCAGAGGTCAGATCTACCAGCATTTAGCTGTATTGGGTTTTTATTTGGGGGGGGGGGGGTTTAGGCATAGTCTTACTCTGTTGCCCACACCAACCTAGCTCACAGCAACCTCTAACTCCCAGGCTTAAGGGATCCTCCTGCCTCAGCCTCCCAAATAGCTGAGACTACAGGGATCTGCCACATCGCCTAACTAATCCTCCTACTTTTAATAGAGATGGGGTATCCCTCTTGCTTAGGGTGGTCTCTAACTCCTAAGCTCAAGGAATCCTCCTGCTTCAGCCTCCCAGAGTGTTAGGATTACAGGCATGAGCCACGTCGCCCAGCTCACTGGGTTTTTAAAGGGGTTATATTGCCAAGGAAATGTTTCCAGGCTGCAAACAGGAGTCCAGGATTCCTCAGCCTCTACAGATAGTCTCAGGCTTCCCTCCTAGAACCATGCTAACAGGAAGGAGACTGCCACATGGGCACAGCCATGGAAACACCCTGTCACAAAGCAGAACGGAGGTCTTCCCTATTGTCTGACCCCAGAGCCCACTCCTCTAGCTGGGAGGGGTCGCTGCTAACACAAACCAGCAGAGAGAAGTATACACTTTGGACCAGGGAGTGCCATCCATGGTTTCCCCTTCTCTCTTTTCCCAAATAACAATTTATAACCTGCAGGACCTCAGTTCCTTCAATTGTAAAGTGGGGATAATATTTATATTCACCATATGGGACTGATGTGAGGATTAAATGAGTTGAATACAAAATGCTTTGAAGAGTTCCTGACATAGAATAAATGCTCAGTTAGCAGTGAATGTTGTTTTGCTGGGCCAGCCTTTCAACTTCCTCCACCCTCCTCCACCACATCGTAGGTGTGTGGGAAATGGTTATTTATTCATAGGCTGTCAGGACTGAGTGGCCACCCATGGACTTGGGAGGATGGACATCCCCTTATGACCCTGGACTTACTTGGGAATCAGTGAGCCATATCATCTTTGGAGCTGGATCAGATTTTCGATGTGTCCCTTAGAGAGAAAGTCAGGTATGCCTTTGTTCTTTTACAGGGTAGTAGTATGATTTAACACTGGGTTCAGTGTTAGAGCTGTATACATAAGAAGAGGAATGTGTGTGCACGCACATGTGTTCCTACACATTGATCAATTAAAGGCTGTGGGACATCACCTAGTAACAGAACCTGACTTTGTAATGCTGCCTCCCGCAGCCCCCAGCCCAGCCGCTTGGCCAGAGTTGCACCTAGCAACACACAGGCAAGGAGTGTGCCTCAGTGTTCCTAGAGGGAGGGGTGGTGCTTAAAAGGTGGGAAGAGTTGGAAAGCATAGGGAGCACATCGTGGTGGGCTACAATTGCTAAGTTGTGGGGTTTTGACTTTCGTCTTTTATTCAGATTTGTAAGAACCCAAGACTATACAGCAGGGCTAAAACAAGATCCAGGGGTGCTAAGGATCCCAACTAGTCTTCCCAGCACGTCTATTCCGGCAGATCCCACTCTTTCAAAGAGCTCCCATTACCTGTGCCACCTGGCATGGCTCTCCCCTCCCTCACAGGAGCAAGCGGCCTTCCTCTCCAATCCCGTCAATCAGGGGCCCATCATACCACTCAGGCTTCCCCTGTTCAGCCCTGAGCCACAGCTGGTGCAGAGAACCTAACAGACAACAAAAGCTGATTTAGAACTATTTTATTCGAAGAGATTTTCTTCTATAGTTGTAGTTATAAACACAAAACAAATGCCGTTAAAGTGAGTGCTTCACAGGCATCACTGTTTTCAAATGGATATGATCGTGTTTACACTTTTAGGATACACGTGAAATTAAACACTCAGTACGACCTTTTTCACAAAGAAAGTATCAATCATAACGAAACGTTAGCTGTTCATTCTACAGATTATCATTTTCCCTAAAATGACTACTAGATATGAAAACATTGTGGGACAGCTAAAGTGCCCTATTCTTAAGGTTTTTTTTATAGAAAAAAAAAAAGACATAATAATACAAGCCACGTTTTCCTTTTCTTTGCTAGTAATAAATGATGGCATTCATTTGATAAAGCACCAGCAAACACTACACTTCAGCACCTTTCTGCTCCACAAAACTGACCATCTTTTATATTTAATGGTTCCTGTAGGAATGAATAAAAATGGTTATGTCAAGTACAGAGGCAGCATGTGTCGGTGTGAATTTTAACTGTGTTCCTACATTAACACAAGAAACTGAAAAACATATACATATGTGAATGAAACTAAGCTGGAACGGCACCTCTAATACTTATGAAGGCAAACTCAACTGACATGGGTCAGGACTAGTGTCTGAGTAAACATTTCTTTCTGTTTTGTTTCCAAACATATCCCCTTTTCACTCATCACTTTCCAAGCTGCTGAACCCTAGCAGCTCAGCTGTGCCCTCAGCTGCAAAGGCTGTGGTGCTTGGTGAGTATTTTTCAATAAAGCAGATTACATGTAATTTTCATTTTTTCCACCAAAAAAATGAAGTACAGACAAGACCATGAAAAGTAGTAAGGGAGAAAAGCATATATGGATGTGATGTTTAAATTAAAAAAGAAAAAACTGCTTCGTAATGATTATTAGTAAATAATGAAGCAAAGCAGAGTTGGCCAAGACTAAAGAGAGCAGAGAGCGCCCATGTGCCTGACAAAAACTAGGCGTCTTTGAGAAAAATGCCCCGGTAAGGACAATGACTGAAGATCTGCGGGAGGCTGCGAACTCTTCCAGGTCGTGCTCTGTGGCTTAGTGCGTCTGCCTCCCAGTTCTCCTCATTGTCTTGCCCATGACAGGCACTCGATAACTATTTCTGGTAAACAGGAAACTGAGCTAAAATCAGCTCACTGCTTTCAAAACAACTCCCTCACTCCTGCATGGAAGCAAGGATGACAAACAGGCTTCATTTCACCCTGATGGATTGGAAATGGGTGGCTGGAATATATATATATTTTTTTTTTTTTGAGAGTCTCTCTCTGTCACCCTCGGTAGAGTGCTGTGGTGTCATAGCTCACAGCAACTTCAGACTCCTATTTTTAGTAAAGCAGAGTCTCACTCTTGCTCAGGCTGGTCTCAGACTCCTGAGCTCAGGCGATCCACCTGCCTTGGCCTCCCAGAGCAGACTTGACAAGGCTTCTAAGACCAAAATCCTAGCACAGAGGAAAGAAGTGCTACACTCATTCATAAAGCCACCCTGAAGAACGGCGGCACAGATGTTATACATCCCCCACTCTCAGTCTAGGAACAAGGCATCCAACACTCACTGATACTCCCTTTATGTTGCTACCCTCACTCCCTCTCAGGTGACCTACATTAAGCCACTCTTCATTAAATGCTGGTTGATCAGGAAGACCAAGACCATTCTTCTCAATTTAACTCTTTGGCCAAACAGGTAGGGTCATAACTTTACCTAACAATCCAAAAGCCCAGTGCCTACAATGCTCACTCAGTAAGCATCATTTATTGAAAGAGCACTGGCATCTACTTGATAACTGCCTTTGTAGAGGAAGAATTTTGTCTAACTAAGTACTGAATCACTTTAATTATCTAAGGCATTTGGAATTACTTGGGATCTTGGTTGTTTAAAATAAATGGTAGATTTAAATTTTCTTTGGTTTCTGTGTTTAAAGAAAGCCTTCTGTTTCTTACTAGTATCCATAACCTTCTCAGTACTTCATTGTATGATTTAACCAATACTATTAAAACAAACAACCCTCGCATTCATCAGAAAACCTTTCCAAAGATGCTAAGGGGAGAGGCCTCTGAAACTGGAGTTGAACAGAAAAGACAAAAAGAATGCCAGCAAGAACCAGCAACCTTCTACCAACCTACACACAGGTCTCTCTCCCTACCATTGAGATCATTCTCTGTAAAACAGATGATTCCGGCCAGGTGGCTGCCACTGAGAATCCTCTTAGCAACTCCCTTCCCCAGAGCGGGAGATCAGCAACCCTCAGAAGCATCTCACAGGGAAAAAAAAAAAAAAAAGGATAAAGCATTTAGAGAAGTGAAAGAGAAAACAGAGATATTCTCCAACAGCAAAAGTCCTGAAGAATGAAGGGAGATTTTCAAAGAAATATTGCCTTCATCATAAGTAGAATCTTCTCTTTAACACTGGCGCTAACAAGGGAACAGAGCTAAATTAGAATAACCCTCAAAACGCCAACACAACGGATATGCACAGCAGGCAGGATGACGTCACAAACTCACAGATCTGTTCCTATTGCACATTCCACCTTTCTCCAGCATGCTGGCAGCCCAGAATAACATCTTATTAGAAGTCTGTGGTAAAGAGAGCTATAATATGCAAGTATACATACACACACACACACATATATATGCACATACACACACACACATCAAACCTGGTTTATAAAAGAGATTTGTGGATCAGAGTATACCTTCACTTGGTCCAACAATCTAATTATTGGCATTATGAAAACAGACCCAAAGACTGTCATCAGGAAGAGAACTGGGTGGCAGGAATAATAACATTGTCTGTTATACAATACGGTTATTTACAAGCTAACATCCAAGTGTTTGTCCCATACTAATTCAACTGACTAGCGTCTTTTGAATATATAGGATTAGACCTTTAAAAAGTTAAGCTCTGCAACAACCAAAGTTAACACCATCTAAAATAAATTAGGTTTTTAAATATATGTAATGAAATTATAGGTTATCAGAAATTCAATTCTACAATGAATATAAATTAATATAAATCTATTATGTAAGTACTATTCCTGGAAAAATTTTAGTTCAGATTTTTTTTTTTTTAAAGGCATGACTGGGAATATACGGGCACAGTTTAGAAACCCTTAAAACTGTTATAAGCAGACTATTGGTTAAGATTGGTGATAAGATACAAAGATCTGCTTCTATGTCCAAAATAAGGCTTACCTCATTTTCACCTAATAGAAGTATTCCTGAAAAGTTGTGCAAATAGCATTTTTAAAACTGGACCCTTATTTTAAATATCCTGGAGCCCACCATTACAAGGAGACCCTGTAGTAACTCTAATAAACTGAAAAATTGTGTTCAGGAATCAGCTCCTCTGTCCTACATCTGCACAGTGAATGGCACACCGCAGGCACTCAGTAAGTGTTTGTGGAAGGCATGACTTTGCTACGGATTTTTGTTTTTCTGTGGAACTTTCTTACCGAGGCACTCTGTAACTGAAGGAGTTCTTCTGCCTGCTGTTAATACAGAAAGATGGAATCAGTTGAAACTGATTCCTTTACAAAATATCAGATAACTTCAGAAAATGTTTTCAATCAAAATAAAATTTCCATGAGTATATATATAGTTTATATATATTTTTTTTAAAGGGTGCTGAATTATAATTGGCAGAAGCTTTTATTCATTGTTTTTTTGTTTTTTTGAGATGGAGTCTCACTTTGTTGCCCTCGGGAAAGCCATGGTGCCATAGCTCACAGCAACCTCTAACTCTAGGGCTCAAACCATCCTCTTGCCTCTGACTCTTAAGTAGCTGGGACTACAGATCCCCAACACAACATCCAGCTAATTTTTCTATTTTTAGTAGAGATGGGGTCTCACTCTTGCTCAGGCTGGTCTGGACCTCCTGTGCTCAAGCAATCCTCTCACCTCAGCTTCCCAGAGTGCTAGGATTACAGGGGTGAGCCTCTGCACCCAGCCTTTCATTCATTGTTAACTGACTTAGTGAAAGCAAATAACTGCATGAGCTGAGCTCTATTTGAGTTAATAACCAAGGCAAGTAAAGCGCTTTACCTAATTTCAGAAGTACTACCAGAGGCCATTCTACTTCTGTAAGAGCTTCTTCCTCTCTCCTGCACAAATGTTTTATAGCTGCCCCAACCATAGCCCACAAAAGCAAAACAAGAATTACAAAGCCAAGACTAAATTTAAAAAACTGCCTGACTTAAATATGATATAGTTGTTTTTCAGTCTTAAACAAGAACTATGTCAAATACATTCAATAAAAATAACTCTTAAAGGCAATTTTTTTTTCTTATTTGGTTATTTCCTTCCCTTCCCATTTAAATTGTAAGACTTAATTTTTTTAAATGTACACCCATCCATCCTTTTACACAATACGTCCTTTCTTTTAAACAATACAGAATGCTTAGTGATGCAACATATGTGACCACATAAATATGTAGCCTGCCACATAAACAAAAGGTCGTATCAGTCTACTCAGCGGCACACATAACTGCAAAAAGATCGAAGAATGGCTGGTGATGTCATTGTAAAAGTTTCTAAGAGAACTGAATTCTTGCAAGAATTCACAGTAGGATTACATCATTTCCTGGAAAGCAGTGTGCAAATAAAATATCTGAATGTAGAATCCTATTTTAAATACACTCAAAGTATGTCTACGTAGGGCTGAGGGAGAAGAGGGAGAACAATGCCATTTTTGTCAAGTAAATTGACAAAAGAAAATCTCTCACTCAAGATACCAAGGATACACACATTTCAAGGGACCCAAAGAAAACAGGTTTCCAAATCATCTTTACCATTCATTCCAATTATTGACATTTGGCCCTTTACCAACCAGACACAGTAAATCTACTTTTTGATGATCAGCTTCAGACATTGGCCCATGAATATCATGTTTGGAGAAAACATTATCATGGATTTGCTCCCATAATTTAAAAAATAACAAAGTTGGTCTCTTTTTTCCACAAGTTTTCAAGTAATTAGTTCAAGTAAGCTTATTTACAGCTCCTAGTGTATATATGTGACGGACTTTCACCCATATTTTCCCTTTAGAAATCAGTCTCCACAGAAATGGGACATCACTTTTTTTTTTTTTTTTGTCTCGAACCAGATCTCTAAGTCAATTCAGTCATGTCTCTGCTTTATTGGGCAGGTAAAGAGAAGAAACCAGCAAATTATGTCCGAAGGCTGGAAAACGCCTAAACGCTTCCCAACTATCCGCAAAGATGTTGTACTTGAGGAAAACGCGATGCTCCAAGCTGGTGGACAGGGTCACGTCTCTGCTCATGATGTAGATGCCGTCGTTGTGCAGCGCGCACGTCAGGTTGAGGCCCGATTTGGACGTGTTCTCCTTGAGGTAAAGCCACTGCCGGGTGACGGTGTTGTAGGACTGCACGGTGAGCGTGTCCTCGCTCTGGCTGCTCCTCCGGTTGGGCCCCGGTTCGTGGAGACACCCCCCGACGATGTAGATGGTCTCCTCCACAGACACCATTTGCTGCTTGCGAATGTGGACATCACACGTTTCAAAGAGTGTCCAGAGGTCCGCAGAGGGACAGTACTGCAAGATGTTCATGTTCCGGTCTGAAACAGAGAGAGACGCCAAATGATGACACCAATGACCGCCTGGCTGTGCGTAAGCGTCTGCCTCTGCGTGCCCTGCTTCCTTACCAAGACTATTTCAGGAAGGCAGAAGCTGCAGAAACGCTTACGTTCAACCCCACCCACCTAGGCGTGTCCCCTCTAGAATCACTGCAGCCAGGGAAATGAGGAGCTGTGAGTTAAATGCAATCAGCACCTTCTGCTTGGTGCCCTGCCGAAACACCAGGTCAATGTAAAAAGAACAACAGCCTTAGAACCCTCATCAATACCCACACACGTGCTGATTACTTAATACAGAGCAGACTGGGCCAAGAGGGAATCTACTCTTGACAGCTAATCCTAAAAATCATGACAAGTAGCAAAGCAAGCTTTCCAAGGACTGGCTACAGAAAAGAATACAAAGTTTTAAGTCTGGAGAAATCCAAGAAAGTCTCACCTGGGTCTTCTAAAAAGCAATTCTATCCCAACTGTTAAGACTGGAAAGATATTTACACTTGATCTTAGCCAAAAGGGGAGAAGCAATGGAGAGATATTTACAAAGGTCCTTCTCTTCCCTTACCCATTCCACAAGATATGGTTGTTGTGCAGATAAAGCCAGCCTAGATGAAAGGTTGCTCAGGTGTTATTTTTAATTAATAGCAATTACCTTTTTTTTTTTTTGAGACAGAGTCTTATTATGTCGCCCTCGGTAGAGTCCTGTGGCATCACAGCTCACAGCAACCTCAAACTCCTGGGCCTAAGCAATTCTCTTGCCTCAGCCTCCCAAGTAGCTGGGACTACAGGCGCCTCCCACAATGTCCAGCTATTTTTTTGTTGTATTTGTCATTGTTGTTTAGCAGGCCCGGGCTGGGTTCAAACCTACCAGCCCCAGTGTACGTGGCTTGCACCCTAACCACTGATCTACAGGCACCAAGCTACTTTTATTTTTTTTTTATACAGGCAGGTCTCACTCTATCATCCAGGCTGGAGTGCAGTAGCATGATCAGACCTCACTGCAGCTTTGAACTCCCAGCTAGCTTAAAGTGATCCTTTTACCTCAGCCTCTCAAGTAGCTGGGACTGAGACTACAGGTGCATGCCACTATGTTCAGCTAATTTTTTAAATATATTTTGTCAAGACAGGGGTCTCCCAATGCTGTCCATGCTAGTATCAAACTCCTGAGCTCAAGCAATCTCCTGCTTTGGCCTCCCAAAAGAATGACTCACTCCCAAGGTGTGAGTCACCATGCCTGGCCCATAGCAATTATCTGTAAGGAAAAATGCTGCTTAGTCTCTTTTTGAAAACGGCTTGTGAAATTGAGAACACCTCGCTTTGCTTTGCCTTTTTTAATTGCTCTTTTTTTTCCTTTTCTCCTGTAGGGACGCATAAATGAGTATTTTTGCCTCAGCAGGAAAAAACTTGCTCTGAGTTATACAATGAATGAACTTTCTGTTTGTCATTTTTTAAACAAACAACAAATGTTAACAGTGAGGGATATAGCTCAGCTTGGGAACTGGCATATGACTAAAACCTACAGCATTTTAACTGCTGCAGAAGCTGGTAGAGGAAAATATGGTATTTTCACAAAAGGCTTATGCCTCCTTCAGGACTTCTGCCTGAAACAGAGGACCCTCCCACCCACACCCACCCACACCCACACCCCGCCATCGTTAGCAATGAGAAAGGAGCTCCACACGGTATCTGGTACTAACTAAAGCACCTCCTAAGAGGTCTGAGAAAGACCGAGTTCTGTGTGCACATGTCCCCAGGTCAGTAGAAATCCCTGAGCTATTTCCAGCTGTAGATAACAGTCCTTCTGATTGCCAGCCACGCTAATACCAGTCCATATTTCTTTCTTTTCTTTTTTGACAGTTTTTGGCCGGAGCTGGGTTTGAACCCACCACCTCCAGCTTATGGGGCCAGTGCCCTACTCCTTTGAGCCACAGGTGCTGTCCATATTTCTCTACACTGTAGCTGTTGTGGTAAAGACCATGTTAGGAGATAGCCCAAGGACAGTTTGGTTACTAATGTATCAAAAGTGCTTCTTAGTGACCTAGCTTTCCACCAGATGAAAAAAGGATTCATTCTGGTTAGGCTTTCACAATTTCTCAGTTCCCAGCCTGAAGATCTTTCCAGGTCTCCTGAAAATGTTTTGTCTCCTCACTCAACAAGGCCTCAGCCTATGATCAGGCAGTTTGAGTTGGTGCAATGATCGTTTTTGTTTTTTCATTTAAAGTTGATTGTGAAGTTGCACAAATCAGTCCTCTTCCTTTGATGGTTACTACACATATTACTTTCTATTGAATTTCATTGAATTTCTTCAGTGCCTGCTAATGAACTAAAATAATCAAATGGGCACCATAAAAATCATGAATATTTACCAAATTTTAAGAGTCTCACTAACTTAAATCAGCAGACTAAAAATCCACCTTTAAGGACTGATTTCTTTTTTTGTAACAATCATTATGACATGTTTTAAATACAAGGAACTAATTAGAAAATGCTAGGGAAAAAAAAACCCAGCAGAGCAGAAGAAAGCGTCAGAATACAAGTAACTAGCCTGTTCTGTCATCTTGGAAAACTAGTTTTCTGCCCTTCACAAACAGCCATCCATCCACATCACCTAACCGTCCCATCCCATCGTGGGCTTTTGGTCAGGAAATCCAGGAGAGAAATCACAGTGGGTGGCCCAAGTGAAGAAGGTACATTAGCAGTAGCTTGTGAAGTTACAAAACACCCAAGAAGGGTTTTCTAGGTCAAATCTAAGGAACATTTGCTCAGCCAAGGTCATGGAAAAACTAGGAAATCTACCAGCCGAGTACTCCTCAGGTTATTGTGCTGCCTGGCAGTATTCAACAGCTCCTGGTTAAAAAAGAAGTCAAGAGATGGATGCATATATCAAGTTCAAGACCAGCCTGAGCCAGAGCGAGACCCCATCTCTAAAAAAAATAGCCAGGCATTGGGGCAGGTGCCTGTAGGGTAAGGCAAGAGAACTGCTTGAGTCCAAGAGTTTGAGGTTGCTGTGAGCTATGACACCACAGCAATCTGCTGAGGATGACAAAATAAGACTCTTCTTAAAACAAAAAAAATGTGCATTATGTCAGGCCCAGGATGCATCCTGTGTTACTCAATCTAGGGAGAAATCAGAATTTGTAGAAAATTGCATATGTGTATTATTTAATTTCCTGGGAGGGGGCAGTGCCTGTGGCTCAAGGAGTAGGGCACCGGCCCCATATGTCGGAGGTGGCAGGTTCAAACCCAGCCCCAGCCAAAAACCGCAAAATATATATATATTTAATTTCCTGGGAGGAAAGACACACACACAGGAGCAGTGACAGGACACAGGAAATACATACATACACGGGAGTCTGGGGCAGAGGGAGACATTATGCCTTAGTCTAAGAATATAAACTTTGTCACTACAACCCGAACACCAATGTTGGAGGTAAAAGAAATGACTGCTATGTCTCCGTTTTTTCTCAATTTTTTTGTTTAAAAAAAAAAAGTTAGCAATTATCTTCAGGGGAGAGTCACTGAAGATACCGGGAATAGCTTCACAAGTGACAAAAACTTGAGAGGCTGGCTGCTTTCCACATACTCCTCTTCATTGCTGCCTCTCCTTAAGTGCATAAATGAACAGATCACCTGTGGTGGGTTGAGTGGCGGCCTCCTAAACAGGTATGTTCACCTCCTAATGCCTAGAACCCGTGAATGGGATCTTATTTGGAAAAAGGATCTTTGAAGCTGTAATGAAGGATCCTGAGATGAGATTATTCTAAATCCAATGACAAGTGGTCCTAGTAAGAGACAGACAAGAAATACGTGGGCACAGAGGAGGAAGCACAGATCGGCATTATGCAGCCACTAGCCAAGAATACCCAGAGCTACCAGGAATTGAGGAGCAAGAAAGAATCTGTCCTAGAGCCTTCAGAAGGTGCACAATCCTGATGACACCTTGATTTCTGAGAGGATACACTTCTGTTGCTTTAGGAAACCAAGTCTGCTAATTTGTTATGGCAGCCACAGTAAACTAATATACTCCCCATGACCAAGAGGTACTCCAAGAAGTATCAATCAAAATCTTTTGCTGTGGCTGGGTGCAGTGGCTCAGACATGTAATCCTGGCACTCTGAGAGGCTGAGGCAGGAGGATGCCTTGAGCTCAGGAGCTCAAAACCAGCCTGAGCAAGAACAAAACCCCATCTCCATAAAAAATAGAAAAACTA
This sequence comes from Arctocebus calabarensis, assembly GCA_963573935.1. Classification (NCBI taxonomy): domain Eukaryota; kingdom Metazoa; phylum Chordata; class Mammalia; order Primates; family Lorisidae; genus Arctocebus; species Arctocebus calabarensis. Next base: position 12,409 of record CAUYON010148049.1, on the reverse strand, counting down.
GCCTGGTGTGGTGGTGCATACTTGTAGTCCCAGCTACTTGGAAGGCTGAAGCAAGAGGATCACTTGAGCCTAGGAGCTGGAGGTTGTTCTGAGCTAAGCTAACACCATGGCACTCTAGCCTGGGCAAAAGAGGAAGGCTCTATCTTTAAAAAAAAAAAAGAAAAGAAAAAGAAAGAAATCTTTCATTGACACATACACAAAATCAGATGCTCACTGAATGTCTTACCTTTAACTTTTTCCTATAACAAAAATTCCTGAAACATTAACTCACATTGTATATCTGCATCAAAACATCACACATACCCTACAAAGATATATAACTATTATGTAATCCTAATAATTTCTTTTTCAAAACCTCCAAACCGGACATATTTGGATACAGTGAAAAGGAACTGTCACCTATTTGAACACTTATTTTCACATGTAGATTTCTACCCTTTATGAAGTTACATATGGTCACTTGTGGTTTAATAGGATCTTCTCCACACTTGTTATCAGCCAGGGTTGGAATGCTGTGTTCTGCCCACATTTTACCACGAAGAAGTATTAGGTTATTTCATTATGTCAGATACGAGGGCAACTCTAATACTTTAATGTGGCCAAAGGTCCTGAGAGTCCAGTTATACTTTTTCCTATAAGTCCTGCATTCTAGATAGTCAAAGAGACAAAATGCAGAAATAAATTTCCTTGGATAAGAGATAACTTGGAGGGCAGTGCCTGTGGCTTGAAGGAGTAGGACGCCAGCCCCATATGCCGGAGGTGGCAGGTTCAAACCCAGCTCTGGCCAAAAACTGCAAAGAAAAAGGACAGATAACTTGGAAACAACTACTTTGGCAGGGTGGGAGGAGGAAAGAAGGCACACCTCTGCCTGCCTGTCTGGTACTGCCTTCCTTCCCACATCCACGAGGTTTCTATACCATTACTTGAGGCGATTCCCTACCAAACACAACAGTTTAAAACTTGCTGGAGAAAGTTTTTATTCCCAAATTTTTAACTATAAAATGACCACACATTTGCAGTGTAATAAGTAACACAACCACCTCCCACTGCTGGTCAGGAAAGAATTCTCTTGTATCCATCATGTTCTCGCTCCTTCTGTGACACATGAACAGTGCCCTGGGGCTGGGTTTCTGGAACCCGTATCCTACATCTGACGTGTTTGTGGTCTTAAGAGAGAAAATGAAAACCCAGACCTGCCAGGAGGCTCTGGCACCAAACTCCATGGCGTTGGATGGGGGTGATCTGGTGTATGTTGGAAGAAGGATGGAGTTACCTGGCTAATGCTCCTCGGGAGACCTCCCGACCACAGAGAGCAGCTGGGGGACCAGAGCAAACCTCACACACCAGGCCTGGCCAAGTCACATGGCTGGGGTTCCAGAAGCAGAAAGAAAATACTGTACATTTTTTCTTCACAGCTCTCGCTACCCATTCAATTTTCATGCTCACACAGGGTCACCAATAGCCCCTCCTGCCCAAACCACCTCTATCACACAGGACTCTCTTCCTTCCAGGTAAGTAAGTATATTGGATTCAGTGCATAGAATGACACTTGTGTCTACACCAGAGGCGCCCTCCAGCCCTTCCCAGGCTACTGAAGCCTACACGTATGCCGCGGGCTTCTTGGCCATTCACTTACCTCTGGTAGTATATCCTCCAATGACATAAATTTTCCCTTTACACTCACACGCAGAGAACTCGGCCAGAGGATTCGGTAAGGGTGCCACAAAATTCCACGCATCCTGCTCGGGATTGTAACACTCAACGTTAGAAACGGCCTGCCCACCAATGGCATAGAGTTTTGAATTGACAGCCACGAGCTTGAAGTTAGACCTGAAAGAGAGAGACAAGAGCCCACAAAGTTAGTTCCTCTGCTTGCGAAGAAGGATAATGGCATAGACGGCTAGCATGCAGACCCTGCTGGGAAGCTGAAGAAAATTAGCTCTTCAAGCTGGGGCCATTCTGCCTGAGGACAAAGGACGGTTTCTCAAATTTAACGCCTGTCCCCTCCTTGTCACAGGCATGGCATATTGCCCAAACCTTAGCAACTGAAGATATGCAGTTCCACATAAAAGAAGTAATCAAGCTCTGCCTTAGGCCAGGAACCAAAGACAATTTTTATCCACTAAACTCAATACTTTCATTCAGAGGCAGGTGCAACTGGTAAGGAAGGAAGGCACCCAGTCACCCCTTGTCTTTCTCCTCTCAGAATGGCGGTCTCATTCTTCCGACCAAGCGGGAAGGTGCCACCTTAGGTACACACCAGTGCTGCCTTCACAGGCAGACGCCAAGGCTGGTTACTAAAGGGTGGTATGGGAAACCCCTGTACCACAGGCCCTGCTTCATAGTACATAAGTCAGTTCAAAATATTTTGACCAAGCATTCCTAGCGCATTCATGCATATCAACATACACTCATCTATCATAATATTAAATAACTTTTTTTTTTTTTTGAGACAGAGTCTCATTCTATTCCCCAAGCTAGAGTATCATGGTATCAGTCTAGTTCATAGCAATCTCAAACTCCTGGGTTCAAGTGATCCTCCTGCCTCAACCTCCGACATAGCTGGGACTACAGGCACCCGCCACAACACCCAGCTAATTTTTCTATTTTAAGGAGAGACAGGGTCTCCTTCTTGCTCAGGCTGGTCTCGAACTGGTGAGCTCAAGCAATCCAGGTGCTTCAGCCACCTCCAGAGTGCTAGGATTATAGGCATGCACCACTATACCTAGCCTATCATGATACTAAATCACTTTTAAAAGAGAAATGTATTGGCTTCAAGCCCCACAGTCAGTGTAGAATTAAAGGCTGTTCATCAGCTTCAGATAGAAGGGAAGTCACAGGACTTTTGAACGGAAATTGTTTCAAACAGTGAAGCGTACAGGGAAGTAATTGATCCTTTGAAAGCCGGAGGCTAAACGTTCACGAGTGTTTGGTCGGCCTGCTGTGTTAAGTGCAACAGTCTAAAATTCACAAGCGTCTGAGCAGCAGCTTGGGACCACAGGTGCGGACCTGGGCACAACTCAGGAGACAGTGGTCCCAGGCCCAGCTCTGCTGATAACCTGCCTATGACCCTGGCTCAACAACTTCACGTTCTCATCTCTGAAATGGCAATAAAGCCACCCCAACGTAGTCCAGATGTTTAAATCAAATACTTTATTGGAAAGTTCTACACAGAAATAAGATACCATCACTAAAATTTCTCAGTTTCTGAGTATTTGAAATAAAGCTGCTAGATGAAGTGAATTTTGAGGCCACATCTAACTCCAAAACAAAGATCTCTTCGGAAATTCTAAACAATGTCCTATGAAAGTAGAGGCTATCAACAAACAAGTATCTAAGAGGGTGATTAAGAAGCAAGCGGGTTCAAACCTGGCCCCGGCCAAACTGCACCAAAAAATAGCCGGGCGTTGTGGCAGGCGCCTGTAGTCCCAGTTACTCGGGAGGCTGAGGCAAGAGAATCACCTAAGCCCAAGAGCTGGAGGTTGCTGTGAGCTGTGTGACGTCACGGCACTCCACCGAGGGCAATAAAGAGAGACTCTGTCTTTACAAAAAAAAAAAAAAAGAAGAAGAAGCCTGAACGAGCAGTCCAAGTTTGATCTCTGAAGGGTGCTGGATAAACACTGTTGCATTATGCAATGTACAGAAACCATATGAGTGATGGCCACTTCCTAAAGAATTAAGATTTTCTTAAAATGTTCCTATGTTAATATTTAAACATGCATGGTTTGTTTGTTTGTTTGTTTTTGAGACAGAGTCTCACTTTGTCACCCTCAGTAGAGTGCCATAGTGTCACAGACCAAAGCAATTTGAAACTCCTGAGCTGAAGCGATTCTCTTGCTTCAACCTCCCAAGTAGCTGGGACTACAGGCGCCCACCACAACACCCAGGCAAATTTTAGAGATGGGGTCTTGCTCTTGCTCAGGCTGGTCTCAAACTTCTGAGCTCAGGCAATCTACCCACCTCAGTCTCCCAGAGTGCTGGGATTATAGGCATGGGCCACTGCACCCGACCTTAAATATGTTTTTGTCACAGGTCAAATAAGAGTATTCTTCATCAAGAGCCCCTTCCTGCCCATTAAGCCTAGCCAGCCATTCAATTTTTCATACCAACAGACTTCACCAGGGTGGCAGTTACTGGGGGGTCCCTGATTCATGCTGCTTACCTTTCTGCTGCCAATGGTCCTTAAAATCCAACCAGGATGCCCTCTCTGGGAATAAAGCTTGTAAATAAGCACTAAATTTTACCAGCCCACAATTTGTTTTTACTCCCCAAAGGTACACAGATAGATAGTAAATTTTGTAAGATCAAAACAATATTCAGTATTTACCCAGCATAACCATTTCTCCTAAGCAAACATGTAAGGGGCTTCTTTTTGACTCTGAATGAATAAGCAATTAAAAGTAAACAATTTGATCTCTCCAGACCCCAATGTGCTCAAATTCACTTGAAGGGAAACACTTATTTTTTTTTTTTTGAGATACAGTCTCACTATGTCACCCTCGGTAGAGTGCCGTGGCATCACAGCTCACATCAACCTCAAACTCTTAGGCTTAAGTGATTCTTCTGCCTCAGCCTCCCACATAGCTGGGACTATAGGCGCCTGCCACAAAATCTGGCTTCTTTTTTGTTGTTGCTGTCATTGTTGTTTAGCAGACCCAGGCCGGGTTCAAACCCACCAGCCCCAGTGTATGTGGCCGGCACCCTAACCTCTGAGATACGAGTGCCGAGTACTTTTTAATGCTGAATTTATTTTAAGATGAAATTGCCACCTAAAAACAAGACCATTTATTAAAGAGGCGGACTGCTGCAGTTACAAGCCCAGGCTCGCACAGGGAAATCTCAGATCCCCCTCCCCCCCGCCACCATCAATAGCTATGTGACCCTGGACAAACCATTGAATCTGTTCATCTGTGCCTCAGTGTTCACAGCTGTGAAGTAGGGATAAAAAGAGCACAGCATCTGTCATACAGTAGGAGTTGAAAGGGACACACTTGCAGAAAGAGGTCACTTCCTGTTGGCATTCTGGGGAATGCGTCTCTGTGTATCATTAGCCTAAATTTCACTTTTGTTTTTTTTGGTTTTTTTTTTTATTGAGACAGTCTTACTTTGTCACCCTTGGTAGTGTGCCGTGGTGTCATAGCTCACAGCAAACCCAAACTCTTGGGCGTAAGCGATTCTCTTGCCTCAGCCTCCCAGTAGCTGGGACTACAGGCGCCTGCCACAACGCCCAGCTATTTTTTTGTTTGTTTGTTTAGCAGGCCTGGGCCGGGTTTGAACCCCCCAGCCCTAGAGCATGTGGCCAGTGCCCTAACCACTGGGTACAGGCACCCAGTCCATTAGTCTAAATTTCTTAACCCTAAAGGGTTGGTTTCTCATTTGTCAATGTTCAGGGGCCATGATGTACTCTGGAACTTGTATACAAAGTGCTCTCTCATACACAAATTCTCACCACTCAGTGTCTCGTCTCCTGCTTTCTGAAAATGACTTTTCCACCCTTCACCTCATGAATGATAAAGGTATAAATCAGAGATACCAACTGCTTTTTTAAATTATCATCTCTTCAGTGTTTTCTTAATATTGACCTCGACATTCTACATTCAAGAGGCAAAACGAATTATAAATAATAAGCATTTGTTATAGCTATATACCTGATTTACTTGCAATAAATAGAAATATTAAGTGAGAAAAATTAGATAAAACAGCAATCAAATTTCAACTTCACTTACAAGAAATAAAAGGCTCTTTAAATACTTAAAGGCTAACTAACATGGTAAGTTTCATGCCTAAAATCTCAGCACTTTGGGAGGCTAAGGCAGAAGGATTGCTTGAGGCCAGGAGTTGAAGTAGCCTGGGCAACATAGTAAGAACTTGTTCCTGTTAAAAATAAAATTTAAAAAAATTAGCTGGAGTCAGGAGCGATAATCACACCTGTAATCCTAGCTCTCTGGGAGGCCGAAGCAGGTGGATTGCTTGAGCTCAGGAGTTCAAGACCAGCCTGAGGAAGAGTAAGACGCTGTCTTTACTAAAAATAGAAAACTCAGCTAGGTAGTGTGGTGGGCACTTCTCGGAAGGCTGAGGCAAGAGAATGGCTTGAGGTTGCTATGAGCTATAATGAAGACATGGCACTCTTTCTAGGACAGTTGAAACAGACTCTGTCTCAAAAGAAAAAAAAATTAGCTGAATATGGTGGTGCACACTGTAGCCCCAACTATTCAGGAGGCTGAGCGGAAGAATCACTCCAGCCCAGGAATTCAGCCCAGTGAGCTATGATGATGCTACTACACTCTAGCATGGGCAAGACAGAGCAAAACCCTGTCTCTAAAAGAAACCAAAAACCCAAAATAACCAAAGAACAAAAACTAAGTAACACAAAACATGATAGATACCAGTGCACAAGTATGAATGATTAACAACAGCTTATACACCTGTAGGGAGGCAGGATACCAGAGCGGTCTGAGCAGCTTAAAGCCTAGCCCTGTGATTACATGGGAGGTAATTAAACTTCCTGGGCCTCAGTGTGTTCTTTGGGGAAATGGGACGAATAATAATACTTATCTTGTAAGAGATATTGTGAGCATGAAATTACATGACAACTAAAACAGTAACCACAATACCTGGCCCAGGGTAAAAACTCAAGAAATGCAAACCATCGGAACAACTTGCTATACAGAGCAGCTTTTTACTATCAGAATAAAAATTACAGTGAAATGCCAAGATCCTACCACAAGTCTCAACCACTTAGAAGATGACTGTACAGTCTGTGAACCATCTAGGTCCTTCTATTTCCTCCTCCCCCTTTGTCTGCTTGCCTTCTGCCATTTCCCTGAGTATTAACCTCCCCTGGAATAAGGAAGGGGCAAAGAGGAAAAATCAGGAAACAGAAATAGTCATTGTTGGTACCTACTACCACCTGTGAGAAATCAAAAAAGCAAAAACACAAGAACAATTTAAACTGTTGGCCAAAATTAAGTTGTGGGGCTGGGGAATGAATAGACATTCAGTTTTCTTTGCAGTGTACAGGTTATTCCTGGGCTCTACCGCAACATTAACCACAGAGGATGGAGAAGACAAACCTCTCAAGGGTTTCATGGATCTAGAAATGCTCTGAAGTAACATGTTAAGTTTTGGCCGAAAGGATGAGCAGCACCTCAGGAAAGGCTAAGGTCGACAACCATGACCTCATCTCTGCCAGGAGTAACTCTCCCAGCCTTGCTACTCACACACAGAACGGGAGGACTCACCCCAAATCCATTTTCAGAGCAAAAGTGTAGGGCGATGAAAGACACTAGAGACAAAGCATTCATGAACCAACTGCCACAACAGTGGCCAGTTCCAGCAAGTTGTCACTAACTAAAGCAAGGAGAGAATACAAGCGATTTTGTGGTCACACAAATAAGCTTTCACACGTGAAAAGTCACATCCTGACAACTCATGAGATCCCATCCTTGCTCAGACCATCAGGATACCTGGACTTCAAAGTGCCCTCTCCACGACTACTGTGTACTCGTGTTGCCATTTTTAAACACACGGGCACAGCACAAAACTATTTTTCCCCCCATCGGTGATCTTACAGTACCTTTTCTCCAAGGTGCAAAAGGCTTTATTAAATCACTCAATCCCAGAGCTCCTGCTTTCTAAGATTCTGAATCACTGCTCAGTTCAGTCCCTGGGGCAAGTGAGCTGCTCTACATTGGACCTCATTATCAAACTAAAACCACTGACTAGTCCCAAGGACAATCTCTGATAAAGGTGAATCTAGGTAGGTGTACAATTCTGTGTAGCCAAACCCAAAAACCTGTCTTTCTTTCTCAAAGTTCCAAGTTTCTTCCAGTACAGAACCTGTACTAGATTGCTCATCTAGGAGTAATCCCACATTAGATTTTATTTTTGTCTCATTAAACTTAATGTTATGCTCCTTTTGTTTGTTTGTTTTTGAGAAATAGTCTTACTCTGTCACCCTTGGTAGAATGCTGTGGCATCAGCCTAGCTCTTAGCAACCTCAAGCTCTTGGGCTCAAGAGATCCTCTCGCCTCAGCCTCCTGAGTAGCTGGGACTACGGGCGCCCACCATGATGCCCACTTAGTTTTTCTATTTTTAGTAGAGATGGGTTCTCACTCTTGGGCAGGATGGTGTCGAATTTCTGAGGTCAAGCAAACCTCCACCTCCCGGAGTGCTAGGATTCTTAATATGAGCCACCACCCCCGGCCTAACATTACACTTCTTAAAGGTATCTGTAGGATCTGTTTCTATATATCCAATAGCGAATAGAAGAATGTGGATGAGAAGGCTATGGTGAGGCTGAGGCAGACATGATGAAATTTTGAAAGCAGATCAGTACCACACAGTATCTGTGCTCTACTTCTTGAAAAGAAATTGCCTTCCAAAAAAGCGGGAGGCTGGCGTATCAGCTGACACCTGTAATCCCAGCACTTTAGGAGTCTGAGATAGGAGAAATGCTTGAGCCCAGGAGTTCAAGACGAGCCTGGGCAACACAGAGACCCTGTTTCCACAAAAAACAAAAATTAAAAAAAGAGATGAAATATTTTGTATGCAGATGGCCACTGCAAGTTGATAAACCAAAACTTGTCAATGACTGAAATAGTTAGGACTACTTGATGGACACTTACATTGTAGTTACTGTAAGCATAACCACACTGAGTGATTTACGTCACTTTTCTGCACCTCACTTAGTGACTCTATAAAATGGGAACCTGCCTAACAGAGCCCTGTTGAGAAACAGTGAGATAATATACCCGAGGTGCTAGACACTAGTACAGAGCTGAACGTTCAGGTAAATGCTGTCTATTACTACTCCACTACTCTAAATACATATAATGAATGTTACAGATAAAAATGTTCATGAGGAGGCGGCACCTGTGGCTCAAGGAGTAGGGCACTGGCCCCCTATACCAGAGGTGGTGGGTTCAAACCCAGCCCTGGACAAAAAATGAAAAAAAAAAAAAAATGTTCATGAGAATGTTACAAAGAAGAATATAAATTTATGCATTCACTTTTTTACAATAATGTAAAAATATATTTCATTAAAAAAAAAAACCAAACATGTATTTGAAGCACCTACTCCTTGTCAGTGGTAGGAATAGACATAAACATTGTGTAACTCCTAGTTCCCGATCCATCAGAAAGCAGAGACAACATAAAGAGAGAATTTCAATTCAAGGCGGGGGGTATGCATGAGAGGCTAGCGGAGCACGGCGTTGGAACACTTAGCCCAAATGAGAGTTCAGGAAAGAACTCCTGGGAAAGATCACATCAGACACCAGGCAGAGCATGAGGGAGATAAGGAAAGGTAAAATTTCCAGCAGCACCAATAATCAGTTAGAAAACATAAGAGAAAAAAACATCTGTTTAGGAAATAACAATAATTACAAAATATCTAAGAATAGCTGGGTCAGGCCTGTAATCCTAGCACTCTGGAAGGCTGAGGTGGATGGATGGATTGCTTGAGCTTGGGAGTCAGAGACCAGCCTGAGCAAGAGCGACACTCCATTGCTAAATTAAATAGCCAGGCACTGTGGCAGGCACCTGTAATCCCAGCTACTCGGGAGGCTGAGGCAGGAGAATCACTGAAGCCCAAGAGAGTTTGAGGTTGCTGTGAGCTATAATGCCATGGCACTCCACTGAGGGCAACAGAGTAAAACTCTGTCTCAAAAAATAATAATAACAATAATCCTAATAAAAAATATACAGACTATCTGATGATAATAAAGGAAACATTTCCTAAAAAAAAAAAAAAGACCTAAATACATAAAGGAAAACAAATCATTTTCCTGGTGAAAGTATTATAAAACTGTCCTCAACTAAATTAACCCATAAATACAATGTAATCCAAACAGGACTTGATAACTTTTTTTTTTGGAGATAGTCTTGCTCTGTCACCCAGCTAGAGTACCATGGCATCATGGCTCACTATAAGCTCCTGGGCTGAAGCCCTCTCTCAGTCTCACCTGCTACCACGACTGGATACTTTTTTTTTTGTTTTGGTAGAGGCTTTTTTCTCTTTTGGTCCCTCTACCTCAGGCTGGCCTTGAACTCCTGACCTCAAGTGATCCTCCTGCCTCAGCCTCCCAGAGTGTTGGGATTATAGGCGTGAGCCACTACAGCAACAAGCTGATTCTAAAGTTAATTTATCTGAAGGAGAAAAAGGACAAAAAATACCCACAGAATTAAAACAAAACAAAACAGAAGAAAAGGGCCTTGGTTCTATCAGACAATATATTGCCATGCTACTATAATAATTTTAAAATGTGTTATAAATGCAGGAATGAACAATCTGACAATTTGTTGACAGGAAAAATCAACACAGGACAATTGATTTTCAAATCACAATGTGAAGAATCAGGGGCTATTGGGACATTCAGGAAAAAGAATTTTGTAACTTTACACTATACCTTACATGAAAATGAATCCCAAACAGACTCAGATGTAAATGTAAAAAGATAACATTATAAAAGTAATAGAGGGCGGCTCCTGTGGTTCAGTCCATAAGGTGCCGGCCCCATATACTGAGGGTGGCAGGTTCAAACCCAGCCCCGGCTGAACTGCAACCAAAAAAATAAATAAATAAATAAATAATAAAAGTAATAGAACTTGATACATGCCAGGCGCAGGGCTCATCCCTGGAATCCTAGCACTCTGAGAGGCCAAGACCGGTGGATCACCTGAGCTTAGGAGTTCAAGACCAACCAGAGCAAGAGTGAGACCCTGTCTCTACTGAAAATAGGAAAACTAGCTAAGCATCACACTGGCACCTATAGTCCCAACTACTCAGGAGGTTAAGACAAGGGGATCACTTGAGCCCACGAAAGTTGTGGTGAGCTGTGATTCTATCCTACTCTACCTAGGGCAACAGAGACTCTGAAACAAACAAACAAACAAAAGATAGAATTTGATACAGATGAGTATTTGTATACTCTTGGCTTGTAGAAGCCTTTCCCACGTAGGAAACAAAACTCAGAGGACACACATGACAAATCTGCCTACAAAAAATTAAAATTTCTTTATACAACAACACAGTATAAACCTGAAGTCCAAAACTGGTGCTCACAAGGTCAGGGCTACAAGGTTTTTGTTTGATCTACAAGGTCTTTGTTGTTGATGATTATTTATTTTTTAAAGGGAGTAAGCAGCCAACATTTAAAAACTGTAATATTTGGACCTATGGCAACACCACTCCCTCACTCCCACTTGGAAATAACCAGCTGTGGCCGATAGGCGGCGCCGTAGCGCTCCGTTCGCCATAACCACCCACCCCTCTACTCACTAACTCTACTGCCTGGCCACTTTAGGACTTCACTTTTGAACCCTACAGAAAAAGAAGCATGGGGAAAGATATGCAAATTACGTAACAGATAAGATATTAATATCCATATATATACTTAGAGCTTCCAAAATGAATGAGAAAAAGATATGCCAAGATTTAGAAAACCAGAGAAGACCATTTACAAAAGAAATACAAATGGCCAAGAAACATGAAAAGAATAATTTCTCTTCTAATCAGGAAAAATCACACCAGTGTTTTTTGCCCAACAGATTCGGGGAAAAAAAAAAAAGACGATAATATCTTGTTTTGGCAAGAAGACATGGGACTGGCAAGCTCACACGGTTGATGCAAGAGGAAATTAGAACAATGTTTTGGGTGATTTGGCAGGAGCTACCAAAATTTAATCAGGCACACACTTTGCTCCACCTACCCAAGAACTTGACATATGGAATTCACATATGCCTACTTACTAAGAAACACACACTCTGGGATGTTCAATATAGCATTGTTTATAATGATGGATGGAAGCGATCCAAATGTTCATGAAAAGGGGAAATGCTAATTATAGTACTGGCTGGAATGCTACATAGCCGTTAACTAGACTAAACTAGATCTACATTTGCTGACACAGAAAAAACTCTCAGATACAGCATACTGTTAAGCAGAAATACCAAGTGCCATAATAATTAACACAGCCAATTTTAGAGTGAAAATAAGCATGTATAAGGTGATACACACCCCTACATGCATATGAACATATGTATGTATTTTTCCCAGTTGTTTTTTTTTTTAAACTTTATTTATTTATTTATTTTTGAGACAGAGTCTCAAGCTGTCATCCTGGATAGAGTACCGTGGCATCACAGCTCACAGCAACCTCCAATTCCTGGGCTCAAGCGAGTCTCCTGCCTCCGCCTCCCAAGTAGCTGGGGACTACAGGCGCCTGCCACAAGGCCCGGCCATTTTTTGGTTGCAGCTGTCATTGTTGTTTGGCGGGCCCGGGCTGGATTCAAACCCGCCAGCTCAGGTGTATGTTGCTGGTGCCTTAGCCCGTTGAGCCACAGGCGCCGAGCCCTTTCCCAGTTGTTAAGCACTATCAATATACTTATATAGTTGACCCTTGAAACA
>CAUYON010148048.1:0-20708 GCA_963573935.1 Arctocebus calabarensis | reverse complement strand
TCATTGTTGTTTGGTGGGCCCGGGCTGGATTCGAACCTGCCAGCTCAGGTGTACGTGGCTGGCGCCCCAGCCTGCTGAGCCACAGGCGCCAAGCCTGCATGGGCTTATTTTTTTCTCGCCGTCCTCCCTCTTCATTTTGCTATTTCCCCTTATCACACCACCGCTCCCTGAAGCTGACTCCTGAGTCAGAGCAATGTGTTTCTGCCTTTTCTTCTGAGAAACAACATTCCCCTGAGGAAGTAACTTGATCTTAAAGATGGCTACAAAAACACAAGATACCCTAAATAGCTGAAGCAATGGTATCAGAGACAGAGCCGCTGCACCAGTGAAAGCAGCATTTTTCCTCCTAGATTTAGAATTCATCAGGTGAGCCATCATGAAGCTTCCTGAGCTACCTCTGGGGGTTATAATATTCCAGTCTGAGCTTTCATTTACCTTGGAGCAGAATATTCATTCTATTCGATGAATGGTATTAGAACAAATCTCCATTCAATTACCCGGTCGGATGCCTTTGGTTTTCTTTCCTCGTAAAAGTGTGATGAATTTTACAAGATTGAATTAAATTTATTTCAATTAAATCCCTTATCAAATGACACTTGAATCACTGTGTCATGTTTTAAACCTCTTTCTAAGAAAGAAAAACAAATCACTTGTCAACGGACTTAAATTTTGAGTGGACACCAAAGCAGTGTGATGAAAAATAATAAATAAATAAATAAATAGTGTGGGCAGTGCCTGTGGCTCAAAGGAGTAGGGCGCCGGTCCCATATACCAGAGGTGGGGGGTTCAAACCCAGCACCAGCCAAAAATAAATAAATAAATAAAAAATAAAAACAAAAGCCCAAACCATTTACATGAATTCATTAAGGTTTAAGTATACCCAAGAGATATACTAAATTTGAGTCCTTGAAATATTTTTTTTTCCCTCTCTCCTCAAAGTAAAGCATGCACATCATAAAATTCTTCCCTTTTTTCTGTTGGCTCCCGTTACGAAGATGGCTATCATTCTCTGACAGGCAAGAGAACTGAAATAGGAGCCAGAGACTTTTATCCTATTTTTTTAATTTTTGTTTTTTTGTGCATTTCTCCATCAGCCCAGTAGCATATTTTCAGATTCAGCTGCAATTTATAGAGCCTACTATGTGCCAGGCACATTTTGCCATTTAAGAGCCACAAAAGCGAGATTAGGAAACTCTGTTATGTGGTATCAGTCTGTCCTGTGTTGTTCCCTCTTGGCACTCATCAAAACTATAATCAGCTAATTATTAATGCAATTGCTTATTCAGTGTCTATTTTCCCCTATGGGCGATAAGCTCGAGGAGGGCAGGGTTTGTGTGTAAAGTGTTCACTTTTACAACCACAATGCCTAACCGAGGGCCAGGTGCAATAGACTGCATACTGTAAATATTGCTTAACTATATTAATTGATAAAAAAAAAAAAACTCTATAAAAACCAAGGCTCAGATGTTAAGACGGTCAACTATATTTTTAAATAACAGTTGTGACTAGAACTCAGGTGTGTAGCTCCAAGAGGAACTCTTGTTCTCAAGTGACTTTCATCTATATTCACACTTAACTTTTCAGACATTGAGAGAGTTCAAGAAGGAACACCAAGGCAGACAGTGAAGTCCTTGGGTTTTAAAATCGTGAAATAGGAGCTTTATTCTGTTCGATTGTCCACACTCCGGGTAAAGATCACATGCTTTGAAGACTTTTAAAGAGAAACGTGAGGGCGGCGCCTGTGGCTCAGTGAGTTGGGCACCTGCCCCATATACCGAGGGTGGCAGGTTCAAACCCAGCCAAACTGCAAAAAAAAAGGAACGCTGATTTCTGCAGAGAAAGACCCTTGGACTTGGACAGTCTATTTAGTGTAAAATAAGGTAGAATTAGTCAGTTTCCACATGATACACTGCCCAGAGGAATTAGCAAAATGTGAAAAAAGGTATTTCCCTTGTCATTTGCCTCTTTTCTACTGTGGGGTTCTAATTACAAGAGCTTCTAGGTTAGGCTGACTTACTATACCAGGTTTTATACTTAAAAATGGAAATGTTTAGGCTCCACGCCTGTGGCTCAACAGGCTAAGGCTCCAGCCACATACACCTGAGCTGGCGGTTGGAATCCAGTCTGGGCCCACCAAACAACAATGATGGCTACAACCAAAAAAATGGCTGGGCGCCTATAGTCCCAGCTACTTGGGAGGCAGAGGCAGAAGACTTGCTTGAACCCAGGAATTGGAGGTTGCTGTGAGCTGTGATGTCATAGCACTCTATCCAGGGTGACAGCTTGAGGCTCTGTCTCTAAAAAAAAAATGGAAATGTTTAAACTGTAAACATTAGCAGAATCTAAATTTATTGTGTGTTTTTTGTTTTTAAACCTTTCCCAGAAATACATTTACAACATTCTTTTTTTTCAAAAGAAAAATCTTTATAGTGAGAAACAAGGTTAAAACTCTCAACGGATGATGCACGATTACATCTGAAATTACTTTATAGCATAAAATCTTTCAGATTCATTCAGGAATAAACATCATTAAAATTTCCTACAATTGTGAGTCAACAATAAGCATAAGAGTAACACAGACTGTAGAGGAGTTTGCTGAGGGGGAAGCCTGCTACTTTGTTCTGGGCTAGATTCTGAAGTATTCTCATTCACGGTAATAATTGCCAAAATACAGGGTCATTCTCCAAGAAATTTATGTTTCTTAGCCTTCTCCAGCTGGTGTATTGATTTCGCAGTGCTCTGTTCCAAATCTCAGCCCCAGCTCTTCACCGGTGCTATCCCCTAGCGATCACAAAGGGTGGTTGGTGCTGCAGAGTCTTGAGGGGGTGGAGGAGGGAACAGAAAAGGGGGGTGAAATCCATCTTCACTTTGAAAAGCCCAGTGTTGACCCGCATTTTTTAGGCTGATACAGTCATTTAGACACTCTGATTGACTACAGATCCTCCCCGCTTCTGGTTTTTTTCCTTGCAAGAGAAGACAGGCTGGTTTTGCAATAACCTTTCTCGCTTCGGCCCACACTTGGTGGCTCCGTTCCATGCTTTAAATCATTGTCTTCATGAGGTTTAAGTAAACCTCCTCCCAAAGCTCTTCAAATTCAGTGGCATATTGTAAATCACATGCTGGCTTTTTCAATTGCCCGGGCATTATTTTGAGGATCTTTGACTTTCTTTCTTTCTTTCTTTTTTTTAAAGCAGCAGATTTGTGATAAAGCTTGGCTGAATGTTCTATGTCATTTGCCAGAATTTGAATTTTAGATGTAGATTTTCCATCAGTCTCCGCTGTAGCTTAATGGATGTGCTCTCTCTCATAGTCACTAAATAATTGTCTCATTTTTGTTAATTATGATATCATCCTTCAGACACTTCTAGGGGACTTATACTATAATCCCTCACAATGACTCCTAATCTGGTTCAAACTTCTTCTGTGGTCTTTCAAAAGCCTAGCATTTAAAAGTGAAGTGGTTCAGCTTGGCGCCTGTAGCACAGTGGTTATGCGCTGGCCACAGGCACCAAGGGTGGTGGGTTCGAACCCGGCCCAGGCCAGCTAAACAACACAACTGCAACAAAAAAATACCCGGGCGTTGTGGTGGGCACCTGTAGTCCCAGTTACGTGGGAGGCTGAGGCAGCAGAATCACTTAAGCCCAAGAGTTTGAGGACACCACGGTACTCTATCGAGAGCGACATAGTGAGACTTTGTCTCAAAATAAAGAAAGAAAACTGAAGTGGTAGCCACGCTCACCTCCCATCCCTGCAAGCTTACCTCACTCCTATCAGGGCCGCTGTCCCTCTCACTATGGCTGCTGTCCCTACCTTCTTGCTTTCCCTCATCACAGTTCTTGCAGCTTCTCAACATACCTTTCCATCCTCCAGACCGATTCACCTGCCGCGACTGGGCCCCTATCAGCGTCCAATCAGGTTTCTCTTTCTTCCCGACCTTCCCTTTGTTGTCCACAGACATTTTGGCCATTCCTGGTGTATCGACCTGGGCACCAGACGGATCTAGGTTGGAGTACTTGTTCTGTCACGATTAATGTGACCTTTTTACATTTTTTTTTTTACATCTCTCACCTTCACTAATATCTTTATTTATAAGATGAAAACAGTTACAGATTGTTATGAGGATCATATATGAAACAAAAGGCCCACCTCATAGTAAGTACTAAATATGTTCTTTCTATTCCTTTTTTACCCTATAATTTACTTTAATTGTTTTATGTGGCTATATCATCTGGTTTTATTTATTTATTTATTTATTTTTTGAGACAGAGTCTTACTTTGTTGCCCTCAGGAGAGTGCCTGGCGTTATAACTTACAACAACCTCAAACTCTTGGGCTCCAATGATCCTCTTGCTTCAGCTTCCCGAGTAGCAGGGACAACAGGTGCTTGCCACAAAACTCTGCTAATTTTTAGAGACAAGGTCTCACTCTTGTTCAGGTGGTCTCAAACTCCTGACCTCAGGCAATCCACATCCCTGGGCCTCCCAGAGTGCTAGGATTACAGGCATGAGCCTCCGCACCTGGCTTCCTCTTGATATTTCAATAAAATCCCCCAAAGGAGAAGTATTATATACACTTTATGCAACCTACAAAAAGCATATTTTACACAGAGGCAGATCAGACATTAGGAAAAATAATAATAAACGAATATAAATTGCTTTGCTTCCTGAAAACAGGAATGAATTGAGGTCAAAGCCTGTAGACACAGGTCTATGAGCTCTTTTTTTTTTTTTTTTTTTTTATACAGAGCCTAAAGCTGTCACCCAGGGTAGAGTGCCATGGAATCACGGCTCACAGCAACCTCCAACTCCTGGGCTCAAGCGAGTCTCCTGCCTCTGCCTCCCAAGTAGGTGGGATTACAGGCGCCCACCACAACGCCTGGCCATTTTTTGGTTGCAGCCATCATTGTTGTTTGGCGGGCCCGGGCTGGATTTGAACCCGCCAGCTCAAGTGTACGTGGCAGGCGCCTTAACCCGTTGAGCCACAGGCGCCAAGCCATGATCTATTTTTTGAAACTCTCTTTTACTTTTATTCATATAATATTCGTTGTCTATTTTTTGAAACTTTGCAAAAAAAAAATAAGATGTTAACTGATGACTTCATACTGAGCCTCATAGTCAAAGCATTCTATAATAGACATACTCTTATTTGACAATGTGAACGTTACTTTCTTGGCGTTATTATTACTAATATTGCTTAATATTTCGATGCAGTAATAATCTGTTTTCTTTTCTGAATGTATTTATCTTCGTTCATTCTTTACATAGTTTTTGTTTCTAATCCTTATCTTAAACATTGTTATTGTTATTAAATTTTAAGCATTTTAAATTCTGTGAAGGCAAAAAGTGGAAACCTAATAAACACACATATATGTAAAAAAGAAAAAAAAAAGAAAGAAATGTATAACGAGCAATCTCTTGGCTGGTCAGGGGTTTTAAGGCCTGAGATTTCTAGGTGTGCAAGAGTGCATTATTTCTATTGCCATATGTACCAGAGAAAACTACTGGGAATTCATGACTTGGCATAGTTTCCTCTTTATTTCCCAAACATCTGGCCGTAAGAGTTTCAACTAAACACAACTAAACCACTTATGAAATATTTTATTTATTTTTTGAGACAGAGTCTCACTTCATTCATTGTCTTGGTAGAGTGCCATGGCATCATAGCTCACAGCAACCTCAAACTCTTGGGCTCAAGTGACCCTTTTGTGTCAGCCTCTCAGGCAGCTGGGACGCCAGGTGCCTACCACAACACCTGGCTGCTTTTTGTATTTTTTTAGTAGAGACGGGCTTTCCCTCTGGCTCAGTCTATTCTCAAAACTGTGAGCTCAGGCAATCCACCCACCTTGGCCTCCCAGAGTGCTAGGATTACAGGCGTGAGCCACTGCACCCAGTTCTTTCTAGGAAATAGTTTTATTATTGTTTTTTCTCAGCTATCTCTACTTTAAATTAAAAAAAAAATAGCCCAAACATAAAAATTGCAGCGAGGACTTCTTAGTTTTTGAGGTTTTTCTTTCTTAAGCATAGCTGCGTAAGATTTTCGCACCATTTCCTCTGCGTGACCATGGGAGAAAAGTCTCTTCTTTGTCTTTTTCTGGTTCTAAGACCCCGAGAATAAATTGAGTTTCTGGGACACTGCCAGATGTGTGATAGGTCTATAAGGAAAACAATAAGCCATCTTTTCTGTTTGGAAAGACTAGATCCGGAGACTGCTGCCCTGACAGGTTAGACATGAACCCAGTCCTCTCTCCTCTCCTCCAGCCCCTCTGATTAGCTTTCCTTTGAAGGTTGACTGCGATGAGTTAGAGTATCTCGTCTCATTCGGATCCAGTGGACGTGGGGGTGTTACAATTTACACACACAGAGCTAACCACTTTGCAACGCCAGGTTCTAAATCATCACTATCGCCGGGTTTAGTCTGGTGCCCCTGGCCTCATCAGACACATATTTCTCTCTGTCATAAGGGGGTTTGGGCCAGCTCATTTCCAAATCTTAGAACGCAACCGTTTCCTTTTCATTCCTACACATTCTTCACTTAATAGTAATCTAAACAGCTTTAAAAAAAATTGTACCTTATATTATTGCCGAGAAATCCTGCAATGTTCATTCCTATTCCTATTTCTAACCATACGGCATTCACCTTCTTGCCGCTATAGGGAGGAGAAGGCTAACTGTCAGAGATCAAGAAAGGGACCTCAGGATAGGAATGTGTGGGGTAGAAAGAAAAGCCCTCCACGTGTGTATTTTCTCAGCCTTTCTAGGAATAGCTGCAAAGGGTATGTGTCGCTCCCAGCTAACCGGGATATGGCTGATGTAGACAGAATACCAGATAACCGGCAAAGAGTGGGAAGAAAACTACCCGCTCACCTAACAGTCACGTCATAGTGCCATTGTGAAGCAATGTAACAAAGATCTCGTGCTACCAATAAAGAATGATTTCTCCCCTCAAGTAAATCTGGTGGGTGATTTTCCAGATGTAATGCTGCTACCATCTGAAACTGAAACATAGTTTCTTAGCAAAGCTAACTTCACCAAAATTAAGATAAGACTACAATCCAAACACTGCTACAAAGAGTAGCAGATTCTGGTTTGTGACATCCTCAATAATGCTATAACCTGAAGGCCACCAATATGGTATGTGTAACAAGAGCATTGTAAATTATAGGAAAATAAAGTGATGGGTTTTAGGTACTTATTGCTTTTGTTTTTAATGTAATTTACTTACTTGTAAGCTTATATAATTTTAGTTTTAATAATGTTTGCTTAACAAACAGCTCGCAAAAGTTTGAAAATGTAACAGCAGGCTCTCATGAACTAGTACAAGCGAACTCCAGGACACAACTGCAACTCAGAAATTCCCCTTTTATGTGCCTGTTGCAGAGTGACTCGAGTCCCTTGCACAAGGACCCAGACACAGGAATATCCACTCAGTGCTCTTTATAGCAGGAGGAAGTGAAATGAACATATTCATTCAAAAGTGAAGACACTAATAAAATAAAGAGGGGTTCACTCACCTAGCACAAGTTTAAACTACAGTTTTAAATCATGAAGTAGACCCCCATATGTCAACATATCCCTAAGAGAGCTGCAAATACAGTTATGTAGTGGGATACCAATGTGTAAAAAATTTTTAAACATACAAACATATTGTAAATCTAGTTTGCAAAAATGTGCACATATGGTTAAGATGTAAAAATATGTAAACATGAAACAACCAAAGGTCAGGAAGGTAAACCTTTAAGGAAGGAAAGATGGTAGGATAGGACTTTTACTATTTCTACATTTTCTTTTTTTTTTTTGATTTTTTTTTTTATGTTTTATTTCCTTAGAGACGAAGTGATAAAAGAGAAGATAACTGGGCAGAAATTATGAAAGAAAGTCAACTCAACATCCCATGTCCCCGATGGAGGCACACAAGATATCTATAAAATAGTCTTGCTAAAGAAAGAGAATTTGGGTGGCGCCTGTGGCTCAAAGGAGTAGGGCACCAGCTCCATATGCTGGGGGTGGAGGGTTCAAACCCTGCCCTGGCCAAAAACTGCAAAAAAAAAAAAAAAATAATAATAAATAAAATAAAATAAAATAAAAAAGAGAATTTATGTTCACTAAACATCTACATCCAACTCTCAACTAATTAAAAAAATGGGAAACAAACAAAAATGTTAAATGGAGCATTGGTATGCAATCAGCAGAATTTGGAGGGTGGGCTTCCTCCGCAAATAAACAAATAAAGATAGAGATGAGGAATCTACCAGTTAAAAGAGACTTCAGAGATATATCAACCAATTGTAATAAATGAGCACTTCTATGGTTATAATTCAAACAAACATAATTTGTGGGAACAAAAGGGAAATAGTAATAAAGAATTACTATTAATTATTTAGGTATAACAGCATGGATCTGTTTTTTAAAATAATCCTTATCTTTTAGAGATTGATGTTTAAGAACATATGGGTGAGGGGATGTGATATCCAGAACTTGCTTTCAAATATTCTAGGGGCATGGGGAAGTGTGTAGGTGTGGAGATGAAACATGATTATTGTTTCTTCTTTTATGTTTGAAATTTTGTGTAAGGAGAAGAATAAGGAAAAAATACATACAAGCAGAAAAATGTAAATGTTAAATGTAAGTGGTTTTAGCGTGTGTCGTATCTGCGTGTCATTGTATTTTCTGTATAATTGGTGAGTTTGACATATTACATAATGTAATTGTGAAAAGATTTAAGTTGGTATAAATACCTCCGTAGTATCACAAACATAACATATGCTCTGACTGTGTTTCAAATACCATGATCCAGCTTCAACCCAGGAAGATAGATAAGTTATCAGCAGTGAAACTGGGTCTTCCCACAGCCTGCTGCTCATACGTGCCAGACACTTTTGATTTACCCTCCTACCAGATTCCCTCAGCCCCTCCAGATAGTAGACCACCACTATCTAGTGCCAAGAACCAGAAATTAACCCTTCACATCCACTTAAATTAAAAAGCCTGAGTTCCAGCTATTCACTGAGCAGCTTGACTGTCACGTCCAGTTAAATGTACCTTCCTGTTACTTACACTTTGCTCCCTGGTGAATGTCAAAGTCACAAGATTAGTTCATGGAAGACAGTGTCGGGTCCCAAGAGTACAACATTCCTTGTTCTCATGTATGTGAAGGGCTATTTTCATGTCCTGCTGTGTTTGCTGTGGTGTGTATGAATTTGGGTATCTGGGTTGGCCATAATGATCCATCATCAGAGTTCTTTTATAAATTAATCATGTATTTCTAAGTTTATCCAACCATCCAGCAACAAGAAAAGAAAATGAAAACATCTGGTATATTATGTTGGAGGTTTATCAGGCCACTAGCATGCTGAACAGTTTCAAGCTCTTAAGAGTGATTTAGACATCTCCCACGCACACACATGCACCTATTCATCAGTAGGTATCACAGACTGCAAGATAGTTTCCTTGGTGGTCGGTCA
Organism: Arctocebus calabarensis; assembly: GCA_963573935.1. Classification (NCBI taxonomy): domain Eukaryota; kingdom Metazoa; phylum Chordata; class Mammalia; order Primates; family Lorisidae; genus Arctocebus; species Arctocebus calabarensis. Next base: position 11,248 of record CAUYON010148048.1, on the reverse strand, counting down.
CAAAGGGCATGGGAGAAGTCAGACATCTACAGAATAAATAAATTAAGGAGAAAACAATAGTGAGGCAGCAGCAGTTAACACATCCTTCTGAAGACATTATACTTAACTTTTATTTTTTTGAGACAGAATCTCACTATGTTGCCCTGATACAATGCAGTGGCATCACAGTTCATGGCAACCTCCAACTCCTGGGCTTAAGCGAGTCTCTTGCTTCAACCTCCCAAGTAGCTGGGACTATAGGTGCCCACCACAATGCCTGGCTATTTTTGGGTTGCAGCCGTCATTGTTGTTTAGCAGGCCCGGGCCGGATTTGAACCCACCAGCCTGAGTGTATGTGGCCAGCACCGTAACCACTGTGCTACAGGCGCCGAGCCTTAACTTTTTTTTTTTTAAATGTAGAAACTTTTTTTTTCCTCAGAATCATTAGTGCCTTGCCAGATCTAGTTTCCTAGTAAACATAGAGATTTTTCTATTAATTTGCAATATAAGAGGCGCCTGAGTATATCTCTTTGTGAACAGCCAAAAGGCACACAGCACTCAGGGTCAGGTTCTGTGAAAAATGATTTACTGGAATGACAGCATGGAATTATTAAGAGTGTGGACTTCGAAGTCAGGACGCTGGTGTTAAAATCCTGACTGTATCATTACTAATTTATTGACCTTGAGAAACCTTCTAAACTCCCTGTGTCTCAGTTTCCCGTCTTTAATATGGGGATAAGAGCAGTACTTACTTCATAGGTACATTGTATGAAAATTACCTTAAGTTAATGTATGTCAACCACCTAGAATGACGCTTGGCGTATAAGCCTTAGCTATTGTCATTTAATCCTCCAAACATCTAGCGTTGTGTTATAGATAAAATAAATAACTTGTTCCAAATTAGAAATAGAACAGTAGCACAAGTGTTTGAATTCAGGTTCTGTCTAAAGCCTGTGTTCTTTTTACTACACACCCTATACTTCCACGTGTTTGTAATACCGGCTCCTATGTTGAAAAGAAAGGCCTGTTTATGTTTATAATAGGACATGAAATTTAACCTAAAACTTAAGTGACTTTAGGATATTTCAGAATAAGAAATTTGAAAATGAGGAGATGGAACTGTTCAGTACCTGTTCTGAGAGATTCTGATCATAGATTGAGAAGAGAGAGACCGGGTATCAGATGATTGATATTTTCATGTAAATGTTCAGACTATTTAAACCGTATCGTGTTGTATTGTTTTTAATTAATTAAGAAGTGGTATCTCACCTATTAACAATAAATACTAATGGTTCCAGGATTAAATACGAAACAATTACGGGGCATAATAATTCCTTTCAAGTTATTCTGACAAGAAAGCTATAAAGTGGAGGAAGTGACAACTTTGAAACTAAATGGTAGAACACAAGTTAAAGCCCTCTGTAGGCTGAAGATGTGAAGAGGGGGCCAGAAATTGGAGTAATGGGAGTAAGCCTGAATGCCCAGGATTTCAGGCAAGCACCAAAAGCTGGCAGAGAGACTTAGAACAAAACCTTTATAAGGGAACAACCTTTCTGACACCTGGATCTTGAACTTCTAAACTCCAGAACTTGAGAGAATCAATTTCTGCTGTTTTAAGTCAATCAGTTTATGGTATTTTACTGGGCACCCCTGGAAAACTAATGTGTATATATAGGCTAATTCAATGGCCACAATCAGGAAGTAATCAATAATTTCATGGACTGTTTCTGTGCTGAGAATTCCCTTTTTTTTTTTTTTGAGACAGTCTTATTATGTCACCCTTGGTAGAGTGCCACAGCATCACACCTCACAGAAAATCTCCAACTCTACAGCTTAAGTGATTCTCTCGCCTCAGCCTCCCAAATAGCTGGGACTACAAGCTCCCCCCACAACGCCTGGCTATTTTTTTGTTGAGGTTGTCATTGTTGTTTAGCTGGCCGGGGCCGGTTTTGAACCTGCCACTCTCGGTGCATGTGGCCGGCAGCGTATCACTGTGCTACAGGCACCGAGCCAGAATTCTCTTCTTTAACACACTATTTTTAGCTGTTCTCATTTGAAGTTGTGTCAAAGTAGTTTAAACACACACACACATATAAAAATAATTGTACCCAAAGACCTAAGAAATAAGAGAACATATCATTGGGTGTTAAATGATATTTAATATTAATTGACCTTGGGAAAGGTATTAATGCTAATATTAATAGCATTTAATCATCAAATAAGTGAAACATTATGCTGATAAGAACAGTACAATTACAGGTACACTATTTTTCTTAGAAAGACCAAAAAAGCTTGCTGGTAGAAAATATGTAATTACTTAAAAATGCCTTTGAAAACAAAAGATTTAAATATCCCTTGTTATGAATGTAAAAATTCTGATGAAAACATAACTAAACACTGAAGAATAACTTAGACCTAGAGAGTAAAGATTTTTATCAAATTATCTTCTGCACAGCATCCTCTTACATCTTTTAGTAAATCATTTGATAAAGTGTTGACATTTTTGCCTGCTGCGTGGGGCCAACAGAGGGAGAAATAAAGCATTCTACATGTTTTTAAGGGGCATCATTCAGATTAGATCCCTGCTTTGTTTCCTGTGCTAAACCCGGAGCTTCTTTAAATATAGGTATACAAATACATAGATCATTTCTTTGTTTGCTTGTTTATATACATCACTTAAAGATGCAGGTGGTTCCTTGCAGTGAACATAAACATGAAAACAGAAATGTTGTAAACAGAAAAAGTACACTTTTGAGGTTTGCTTTTCGTCTGGCTTTCACATTTGCTCTATTTTGCTTTGACTTAATTCTTTATTTCCCCATCAACAAGCCAGGGATAGAATAGTTCTAAGATTTGCAATGAAGACATAGAACACTCATAACAACAAGAGGGAAAAAAAATGTAAACAAGTGTCTTAGGAATTCCGATCCAATTATAAGTATGAAGATGTTGGGGTCATGAATTCTAAAGGATGGAAGAATATAAATCCAAAATCTATACAATACTCTTTCCAGTAAATACCATAGTGTCGGGCAAAAACAACTGCAGTCAATCTCCTGAGCAATTTAAGACATCAGGCATTCTAGCACATCAAATATATTCTGTTCGAGAAAATGATGAGAAAATATACAAGTGGTCCTTCTGAAATGACAATGAGAAAATCGAAATATAGAATCATATTTTCTTTCTTCCATTAAAAGGAATTAAGCATGTTAAGCAGAATTAGATGTATATAATTCTGAAAAAAATTCTGTGGCATTTGTACTCAATTTAATCTCATACTCAAAAGCATTTTACATTACATTGACTTAGTGAGTGTTTAAATATCCAGTTTGCCCTTGAACGATGCAGTGGTTAAGGGTACTGACTGCCTGTGCAGTTGGAAATCAACATGTAGATTTTGACTTTCCAAAATCTTAACTTCTGATAACCTACTGTTGACTGATAACATAAAAAAGTTGCTTGACACATATTTTCTATGTTACACATGTGTATTATTACTGTATTCTTATGATAAAGTAAGTAATAGAAAAATATATTATTAAAAAAATTATAAAGAAGAGAAAATATATTTGCTACTAATTAAGTGGAAATGGCTCATCACAAAGGTCTTCATGCTCAGAGTCATCACATTGAGTAGGCTAAGGAGGAGGAGGAAGAGGAAGGGTTGGTCTTGTTGTCCAGGGATGGCAAAAGGAGAAGAAAATCCAAATGTAAGTAGATTTGGGAAGCTCAAGCCCACGTTGTTCAGGGCTAATTGTATATGGAGTATTGATTTCACAAACTGACATGGTATTTGTTCCTTCAGGAAGTGGATGCTGATATGGGGTTAGGAGAGCCAGCAGATTAGGGGCCAATAACACCAGTGATAGATTAAAGGAGAAGGCTGAAGAATCAGGCAGAGAAAGCCTTGAGAACACGATGCTAATGTGAAACAAAAAAGGGAGAGGAAAGAGAGTTTGGCGAGAAGAACTCAAACTGAGAGACAGATCTGATAAAGTCTTAGCCAACCCAATGGACAGCTTGAAGAAAATACTGCCTGTGAGGGGAGTCTCATGTTCTGCAGCAATGACAAGGCCTTATTACCTCTTTAGTGTTCAATTACTGACTAAAGGCCATCCAGGAAGAGCATGGCTTCAGCCGAAATTGCCGAAGTGTTTTCTAAAGTGTTTCCTAGCAGCTAATTGACTCCTGTTAGCTGAATTGCCTATTTTCTTAAAGGCAGAACTGAGCAGTGCACGGCTGCTACACGTAGAAAACATTGCAGGTCTCCTGCCCACAGTACTGGAGGCTGGATCCCACTCCCTTCCCCCGTCCTTTCTCCAGGCCCACCCTGGGCTCACTCTTTCTCAGCCCTCTGCAGATGTTACCATTACCACTGTCTATTGGAGAGACTTTCAGAATCTCCAAACCTCTTCCCCTCTGCTCTCTCTCTTTCGTGTGCATTCATTGAGAAGGATTGATGCCCAGACAGGCTCTTAAGAATTAGAACTGATGTTATAGTCAACTACTTCCGGGTTAAAAAGGTTTTTGCCAGATTGGTCTAGCATTGCTTTTTAGGTAAAAATGTAGTTCAAGCTCCTAACAAGTAACAAACAATTTTATACCCAGCCCACTTGCAAGTTAGGAAGAAAAACCACTTCCTGCTTCCTATATTATGTCATTTCTTTGTTTGACACCTATCTATTTGCATCATCATCAAAATAACTGTATTTGCAAATAAATTGAATTAACTTCTTTTTTCTGGAAAAAAAGGAGCGTTTGACTTTGAACTAATAACTATAGTGGTTTACTACTTTTTTTTTTTTTAGACGGTTTCACTTTGTCACCTTAGGTAGAGTGCCATGGCCTCATAGCTCATAGTAACCTCAAACTCCTGGACTCAAGCGATCCTCTTGCCTCAGCCTCCTTAGTAGCTGGTGCCTGCCATGATGCCCGGGGGAATTTTTAGTAGAGACGGAGAAAATCAACTTGTATTTTTAAAATTCTTCATAGGTTCACCCCTTTCTCTCTGGCCTTTAAAACTAGTATGGCAGTCATTTTTTTCCTTGTTATTCCTAAAACAACCCCAGGGAAACAAAAGCTTTCCTAGAAACTCTGTGTTTCCAAGCTAAGGGCTAAGACAGGGGTTTCAAACTCAGAGGCTCATGAAGCCTAGGTTGATATTTTAATTTAAAGAAGTAGGCAGGAGGGACATGGGAAGGACAGTGAGCTGTCCACAGAGGCCTAGTCCACAGCCTGCAGCTCACTGGAATGGATGACCACATTTCCAATTTTCCAAGAGAAAACAAAAATACAGATTTTGTGGTGAGAAATAATTTAGAAGGCAATTTAGCAATCTATTGAATTATAAATTGTGCATACTTGTGTAACATTTCCTATAGAAAAACTCTGTCATATATACAAAGATACATGTAGAATTGCCGTTATTTATATAACATTAGCAAAGGGGATGTTAAAGTGCCATCAACACAGGATTGAGTCAACAAATTGAGTACATCCACAAAATGAAAAATATAGTATATAAACATGCCCATCAAAACATTTTTAATTTTATTTCTTTCCTTTTACCTTTTCCTTCCTTTATTACTTCTTTTCTCCCTTCTTTCTTTCTGTCTTCCCTGCCTTTTATCAGTTTGTCCTCAAGTAAAACCACCTAAGTTTTGCTCATAAAAGCATATGTAATATAGACCAAAATATAGGTGGTGCCAAAAAAATATACACATTTTAAGAAAGAAAAAAAATTGTATAAAGTTGTAATACTCTATAAATACCAATAATATTTGTTATCTTATTTATTGTATCTTGTATCTCATGTAATTATAAAAATCAAATATGACTTAAGTATTATAAATTTTAATAATTTAATTAGTGCAATTAATTTTATTTAAAAGCAATTTAATTAATTTTATTTAAAAGTATTAATTTTAATACTTTAATATTAATTCAATTAATATTAAAGTAAAATTAAAGTATTAAATTAGTACTAAAATTAATATTAAAGTATTAAAATTAATAACAATTTTTCCTTTCCAGAATCCAAAGAGAACTCAAACTTATTACAAGAAAAAACCAAGTGATCCCATTTCATTGTGGGCAAGAGACATGAACAGAAGCTTCTCTGAAGAAGACAGGCGCATGGTCTACAGACACATGAAAAAATGCTCATCATCTTTAATCATCAGAGAAATGCAATCCAAACCACTCTGAGATACCATCTAACTCCAGTAAGAGTAGCCCACATCTCAAAATCCCCAAAATACAGATGTTGGCATGCATGTGGAGAAAAGAGAACACTTTTGCACTGCTGGTGGGAATGCAAGCTAATACGTTCCTTTTGGAAGGAAGTTTGGAGAACACTCGGTGATCTAAAAGTAGACCTGCTGTTTGATGCTGCAATTCCTCTACTAGGTACATAATGGACCAGAAATCATTTGGCAATAAAGATATTTGCACCAGATTATTCATTGCAGCTCAATTCATAATTGCCAAGTCATAGAAGAAGCCCAAGTGCCCATCAACCCATGAACGGATTAATAAATTGTGGTATATGTATATCATGGAATACTACGCAGCATTAAAAAAATGGAGACTTTACCTCTTTTATGTTTACATGGATGGAGCTGGAAAATATTCTTCTTAGTAAAGTATCTCAGGAATGGAAAAAAAATAACCAATGTACTCAGTACTACTGTGAAACCAATTTACAATCACTCACACTTGTATATGAAAAATGTAACACAACTATAGCCTAGGATGAAGGAGGGAAAAGGAGGGGGCTGGGTCGATAGAGGGAGGGTTAGTAGGGGGACCACACCTATGGACCATATTGCAAGTACAAGTTGGATCTATTAGGTGTAGAACATAAATGTCTTAATGCTCTAATTGGGTAAATGAGGTGAAGGCTGTGTTGATTGGATGTAAGCACTGCAATTTGTACAAATAATCAACACATTGAATCCCATAAGGGCATAAATGTATACATGATCTATATACAAATGACTTAATAATAAAAAAAAATGTGTATACATTTTTTGGCTCTGTGTGTGTGCATATATGTGCAAATGTAAGGTAAGAAAGTCCCTGCTTTGGAAAAAGTATAACAGTGCCTTTTATTTGATTTGACAAGGCTGCCCTTCCCCTTGGTATATAAAGAACCAGTTTGCATTAGTCATCTGCAAGAGGGAGTAACTTACACCCCAACTCCTATTCTCTGAAATTCAAAGTCTACCAGACCTATGGAAAAAAACAGATGGGCTCCTTCCAAGGTGCCATGATAGAACAGGATGGTAATATCCTTGAAATAAAGTTACCTTGAAGTAGCAAAGACATAACATGCATAAGCCAGCTCTCAGCTCTCGCAGTGAGCACTTGGAGAGAAGGGGAACTGTAGTTCTTGAATTGCTATTGCAGCCCTCCTGAGGCTGACTTCACGACTGGGAGAAGTGACTGTGTGGAAACTCAGAATGAGGCACTAAGAGTCCTAGGTCTTGTGATTCAGGCAAGTTTTTGTTTCCCCAAGGAATCACTTTCCCTCCCAGGGATGTTCTAAAAGGCCAGGGACTTGCCCCAGCAGTTGAGATAGTGATCAAAGATGGATGACTACTTGTATTCTTTATGCTGTGGACATAACCATCCAAGATGATTGCTTCTTCTGAAAGAAAAATTCCTCCACCAAGTGCCCTGGCTCACACATACAACCTCAGTACTTTGAGAGGCCCTTGTGGGAGTATCGCTTGAGACCAAAAGTTGGAGACTAGTCTGAGCAGCACAGCAGAGATGTTGCTACAAAAAAATTCCCCGGTGCAGTGGTGTGCACCTGTAGTCCCAGCTGAGACTGGAGGGCCACTTAAGCCCGGGAGTTTGAGGTTGCAGGGAGTTAACACAAGGCCACTGCACTCTTGACTGGGCAACAGCATGATACCCTATCACATACACGCAAAGCCAGGGAGGAAAAATTCCTATAGGGATAGAATAGTTGGAGACATTTTCAAGAAGCCATTGAGCACTCAAGTTAGCTAAACAATGATCCTTCTGAGAAAAATATGTTAGTTTTAAGTCATTTCCAAAGTTTGACAAAAATAAGGGGAAACAACCAGGAAAAATTTAATTCAATAACTATTTACTGAGATGGTTACTGAGCCTGCTAAGTATAAAACAGTATAGTGGGCATGATGGGGTATAATTTGGTAAAAAAGATAACTAAAAATTGGTAACTAACATCAGGGAACTTACAATCTAGACTGAGCTGCCTAATGTAGCGCCACTAACCTCATGCAGCTATTTAACTCTAAATCAACCAAAATTAAGTAAAATTTAAAATTCCCTTTTTGTGCACTAACCATGTGCTCTATAGCCAGACTGACGTCATCACAGTAAGTTCTGTTGGATAATACTGGTCTAGAGTGGGGGAGTTGGCTGCGGTTTTCAGCTGTGCAACCATACAGTCTTTAATGCAATTGCTCTGCTTTGCTGTTGTAGCATAAAAGCAGCCATAAATAAATAAGCAATAAGTAAATACATGAGCTCTATTTCAATAAAATTTATTTACAGAATGGTAATCCCCCCACTTTGGGAGGCCAAGGTGGGAGGATCACTTGAGCCCAGGAGTTTGAAATTACAGTGATTATGATAAGGCCACTGCATTTTAGCCTGGGTGACAGAGTGAGACCCTATCTCAAAAATAAAAAACAGGCTCGGCGCCTGTGGCTCAAGTGGCTAAGGCGCCAGCCACGTACACCTGAGCTGTCGGGTTCGAATCCAGCCCGGGCCTGCCAAACAACAATGACGGCTGCAACCAAAAACTAGTCGGGCATTGTGGCGGGCGCCCATAGTCCCAGCTACTTGGGAGGTGGAGGCAGGAGACTCGCTTGAGCCCAGGAGTTGGAGGCTACTGTGAGCTGTGACACCACAGCACTCTACCCAGGGCAACAGCTTGAGGTTCTGTCCACCCCCCAAAATAAATAAATAAACAAATAAAAATAAAAATAATTTTTAAAAATAAATAAAAAAAACAAAAAAACGTTATTTACAAGAGAAGGGCAGCAGACAAGATTGTCCTGTGGACCACAGTTTGCCTCGCTCCTATCTACAGAAAGAAAGAACTATGATGTAAAGCTATGAGATAGGAATACAGAATCAAGCAAAGAACTTTCTGTGGCAATTTGGACATTCTTAATGGATGCATTATCTATGATAAGAAATGATTTTTGTTTTAAGCCACTGACTTTTGGATGATTTGTTATGCAGCAGTGGATAATGGATACAGTTAATCATGTTACATTTTTAATACATTACATAAATAACCAAGTATATAGTATATGAAGATATAGTAATTTACCATATTTTATATCTTCCCATGCTCAAAATTCACATCCTCTGTGGAGTCTTTACCAACTTCTCCATGCAAATCTGTCAGCCTCTATAATATTTTAAAATCTGTACTATTGCACATGAATTATAAGTATTTGTTATATGTCATTCTAAATACATGAGTAAATTCCTTGAGAATAGAATTTATGACTTTTTATCTTTGACTCCCCAATATCTAACACAAATTTTATACCTAGTAGGCATTCAATAAATGTTTGTTAAATTATTAAGAGTATAGCCATGACTTGATATTATTGTCAACATCTTCAGAGCTTACATATTTAGCATTTTATAGAAGTTTTGTTTTCTAGGTATTTTATGTTTGGCCATTACTTACAAACAATAGCTTTTGTGTCTGTCCAAAGATTCACTGAAGCCATACATTTCTTTTTTTTTTTTTTTTGAGACAGAGCCTCAAGCTGTCGCCCTGGGTAGAGTGCTGTGGCATCACAGCTCACAGCAACCTCCAATTCCTGGGCTCAAGCGAGTCTACTGCCTCTGCCTCCCAAGTAGCTGGGACTACAGGCGCCCGCCACAATGCCCGGCTATTTTTGTTTGGGTTGCAGCCGTTATTGTTGGTTGGCGGGCCCAGGCTGGATTCGAACTCGCCAGCTCAGGTTTACATGGCTGGCGCCTTAGCCCACTGAGCCACAGGTGCCGAGCCGAAGCCCTACATTTCTATGCATTGTGTTTGATTTATCTAAATTTTTAACTTATGCCCATTTTGTTCATAAATGTCACCATCTCAAAACAGAGCAATAACTGTTTTTGTATGTGTATACCTTTTCTTAAAAGTATACATATATACTCATTTTACTAAGTAGCACGATTTACATTTTGGCATTAGCTGAAAAACAATTGCGTTTTCACTTAAAGCTGCTGTGAATTTTTTTTTAAGTGAATTTAATTTACATATTTAATTTGCTTTTTTTTTAAAGAGACAGAGTCTCACTTTGTCACTTTCAGTAGAGTGCTTTGGTGTTACAGCTCACAGCAACTTCCAATTCCTGGGCTTAGGCGATTCCCTTGCCTCAGCCTCCTGAATAGCTGGGACTACAGGTGCCTGCCATAACACCCAGCTATTTTTTTGTTGCAGTTTGGCCGGGGCTGAGTTTGAACCCCCCCACCCTTGGTATATGGGGTCAGTGCCCTACTCACTGAGTCACAGGCGCTGCTCTAATTTGCATTTTTATGACCTAGAAATTGTAATTGAAAACTGGGGAATTGGACACACAGAAAATGAAAAGTTTAATAATCCAAATGTTTAATAATCCAATTGCATTCAGTTAGAAATCCTGTTAACAAAATAAAAGCAATCATAGTATTAGATCATAAAATATCACCAGATTAAAGTCATAAGAAATAGCACAAGAAAATGACAGTATTCATCTTCCACAGTACAGAAATCCATTCTCTTATAAGGAATTGCATCATGTTAAAAGTCTAAATAAATAACAACTAGATTTCTTTTTATTATTGAAGAAGTTACCTCTTTTCTGAAACTATGGTGTTTGTTAAAATAGATAAAGTTCATTATACATGGCTCGGTGCCTGTGGCTCAACGGGCTAAGGCGCCAGCCACGTATACCTGAGCTGGCGGGTTCGAATCCAGCCCCAGGACCCGCCAAACAACAATGACGGCTGCAACCAAAAGATGGCCGGGCGTTGTGGTGGGCGCCTGTAGTCCCAGCTACTTGGGAGGCGGAGGCAAGAGACTCACTTGAGCCCAGGAATTGGAGGTTGCTGTGAGCTGTGATGCCATAGCACTCTATCCAGGGTGACAGATTGAGGCTCTGTCTCAAAAAACAAAAAAAAATCTGCTTAATGGATGGTGTTTTAAACAGTGCAAAGAGCCCTTGATTGTCTTGTCAGACATACTAACACAGGAGGCAGAGAA